>PVKP010010031.1:0-65995 GCA_004027715.1 Plecturocebus donacophilus | reverse complement strand
GTATATATATATATATATATATATATGTATAATCTTCTAGAATTTCATAATGGTATATTTGGGGATTCCACTTTTAGTTATCTTCTTGAGACTTGTGAGGATCCTACTGAAGTAAACACCCATATTTTTCTTTTACAGAATTTTTTTGTTGCATATTTTGTGATAATTTTATCTTCTTCATTTTCTCTGTTCTTTCTTTCAAGCCTATCTACCTGCATGAGGTTAACCTTCTCTGATTGGATTTTTACAATTTTTGCTTATATTGACAATGTTTGTTACAAGGATACTTCGACCTTCTGTGAGAGAGAGATTACTTAAAATTTCAGCACTTCTGTGTTTTTGGGTAAGGGTTCAAATATTTATTCAACAAAATATTACTCTTGTTCTTTGAATATTCCAGATATGGTTCCTCTTTCTTTTAGGAGACTTTCCTGATGTTTTTGTAGAGAGCAGTGTGCTTTTAGGTTTTCTGATGATTCACTAAGTTTTTCTACTTTATTTTTTTTTCTGGTATTTATTAGACATTGTTTTCCCAGTTTGATGCCTCACTCAAGTGTAACTTACTCTTTTCTTTTCCTTTGGATTTAATAATTGTTCACTAAAAATGAAATCAGGTGCTGTTTATATGGCTTGTGTTTGTTGACTTCCTTTCCTCATCATATGTTAATTACCTAGATTTTATTTTTATTTATTTATTTGTTTTATGTTTTTGAAATGGAGTCTTGCTCTGTCGTCCAGGCTAGAGTGCACTGGCATAATCTGCAGCCACCGCCTCCAGGTTCAGGCGATTCTCTCACTTCAGCATCCTGAGTAGCTGGGATTATGGGCACCCTTCATCATGCCTGGCTAATTTTTTTTGTATTTTTTTAAAGATAGGGTTTCACAATGTTGGCCAAGATGGTCTTGAACTCCTGACCTAAGATGATCTGCCCCTCTTGATCTCTCAAAGTGCTGGGATTATAGGCGTGAGCCACCACGCCTGGCCACGTCTGGTGTTTTAATGGGAAACCACTAAACATTAATACCTGGCTACTCACTTTTTTCCACCAATGACACTTCCAATTTCCAGTTTTGCATTCTGCACTGTAGGAGTCAGAAAGATGCAATCAGCTGGTGCAAAGTCTCACCACCATTCAGTATGCAGGTTTTGATTTACTGTCCCCTTTGCCTACCACAGTTGTTTTTGGTGTTCAAAATTCTACATTTTCTTAGGCACGTCTTTTGCATATAGTAAATCTTTGTCATAGACCACTGCAGATAAAAAGCAATTATATCTCTAACGGGGGTTGTTTGTGGAAATCTTGGGAGCGTTAACATACAGAGTGTCAATCAGATTGCTATTTCTCAGCTCCATAAACACTGAAGTTTCAGAGGTATTTTCTGCCACCAATTTCAGAGCCTATTTGGGTTCTTGAGATACAAAAACATTTTGAGCGACCGGGTGCAATAATCCAAGTACTTTGGGAGGCAAAGGCAGATGGATCACTTGAGGTCAGAAGTTCCAAGAGCAGCCTGGCCAACATGGGGAAACGCCATCTCTACTAAAAATACGGCTGGGTGTGGTGCCGCATGCCTGTAATCCCAGCTACTTGGGAGGCTGAAGCATGAGAATTGCTTGAACCTGTTAGGTGGAGGTTGCAGTGAGCTGATATCACACCACTGCACTCCAGCCTGGGTGACAGAGACTCTGTCTCAAAGAAAGAACAACGACAAAAAAAACTTTTTTTTACTTCATTTTCCTGTAGACAGTTAAAAAATTTCAACTTCTTCTGCTCTGCTGTTAGTGGGAGTTACTTCCCTTTCTTCTATTTTCTATCCTCCAATCTTTTAAAGGAACTTATGTGTTTTTGTCTTCTATGTAGTTTTATTTGTCTATGTTAGTTTATACATTATCTTATTTCTGGTTTATTGCAATTTTTGAAAAAGAGGAAATGATTATATCCATTAAATCCATCCTATTCAGCCTATAGTCAACATTTTATTTCATATTTCTATACATTTTTGATACTAAGTCTTTGTGGCTAGTTTTTAATTTTTATTACATTGTGGAATGTCCCATTCTGTGGTGGTAAGAATTTGAATCTTCATTGTTTTCTTCAATTTTCAGTAATTATTACACTTGGTAGTAATGTGAGATACCAGAGAACTTTCCATTGTTGAAAATTTATTCATTTTATTTTTAAATCTCATTATCCTATGCTGTTATGAGTGTGCTATTTGGAAAATGACAGAGGGTATAGATCCCACAGCTACTGCGCTAAAGCTCTTTTTAAATATTGCCTCTGCAGAATTAATTCTAATAACCTTCTCCCCATGGAAGCTCTACTCCTAAAGAAGTATTAAGTTTGAGCCAAGATATTAGGTGTTGAGGAGTATGTAAGTCTTCCAAATGTACCATATGGTTCAGAGTGCTCCTTACCTGATGGAAAAGGAGGCTTCAAGTTTTGGCAACTACCATTTCTTTCATCTTTCTCTTGTTTGCCAAAATTATCCTTATTTGCCTTCCTTAATTATACTCCACTATCTAACATGTTTATGACTACTTCTCATGATTCTTTTCCTTTTTGCTTATCTCTCACTTCATTTAGGTGACTGAAAAAATTAATGCTATCAAAGGAGCTTTCTTTGAACCTGATGATTACATGTGAAATAGCACCTCCCTCCTTTTAATATCTACCTGCTCACCTGCCTTATTAACAGTGCAACACAGTATGTGAAATGGTATAGAATTATCAATATACTATGTGCATTTCTCTCTCTTACACGTATTATGATGCCAGGGCCATTAGATTAGAAAATTTGTTTTACTTGCTAATATGTCTCCAGCACTTAGAATAATGTTTGACACAAATGAGGCCACAATCAATAGTTATTGGAGTGAATAAAGGCTGGGATGCATTTACCTCCATCTCACTTCAAAGTCTATCCACCCCCAACCTACATACACAAAACAAACACAAAAAAAAAGAAACACTGATCAATTTCTGGAACATAAATAGAGTACAAGACAAATTTGATAGTCACAATAGAGCAGAAAAAGTGTTAGCCCCAGAATAATACATACTCAAAACCAAAGAAACATGGCACACAAGGGAAAAGGCAACTGCAAATGTCAAACTATGTGATTTACTTGCTTAAAAATCCAAGTTACGAATAAATACAGTAGAAAAGATTTCGGGGACAAATACTAAGGGAAATATTAACTACCTTTTTTAAAGTTTTGCTACTGGGAAACTTCTCCTTAACTAGAGAGTCTGAGAATATGTCCTCAGGCTAAAGAAGTAGAGCAGTAGAATCGCTCCATTAACCAACCCGATTTCTGTTCCAAATTGTGTTGTCAAAGGAGTTTGATTGACAAGGAAAGAATCATCCTGGAATTCCTGACAAATTATGATCTACAAAAGTGTAGAAGAATTTTGTATTAGGAAGAAAATGTTCCGAATAAAAGAAACAAAAAAACCCAGGAAATAAGAAACACACAAAACATGACAAAAGGAAATGTCAGTGATTATAATATATATAAATAAATAAAGTTGGCCTATTATAAAATCTGTAGCTATTTATTTTTGCAAGAGGCTCTCATGAAGAAAAAGAAGAATTAAACTAAACCTAGGTCAGAAGAAAGCATTCAACCTGAAGCACATAGAGGCAAAAGGATTTTTTAAAAAACAACTTTTCCACTGTAAAATAAAAAGGAATTATATTTCATAACTGTTAGGGAAAAGCAGAATAAAGACAAAGGAAATGTACAACAAAGAAGAAGTAATTAGGAAGAATACTGTGAATTTCCCTCATCCTTAAATTGCTCCTATTATACTCAGACATATTTAGAATAGTTTGTTTTAGAGATAAACCATGAGAGATCACTTACTCTATCAGATTATTTTTTAAATAGAGGAAAACTTTATATGTGTTATTTGTGGAAATAAAGGAAAATAAAGGGAAACTTTATATGTGTTATATTGACTTTTCCAAAATCAATATAAGATGAGAGTAATTTGTAGTATCAGAAATGTTCAGTTCTATCAGAGGCATCTTTCCTGGAGTAACATTATTCTAACATCTATGAGATTTGGAAGAAAAAAGGATTTTAGTAAAAGTAAATTCTCTTTGATGCAACTTTTCATCCTTGCTGAGATTTAGATGTTTAAAAAAAATGACCCTCTTGGTTATCTGAAAAATTAATAGAAACCATACTTGGAAGCAATAAAGCTCATCCCCATGTTTTGAATTGCCAATTCAAGTCAGCCCTTACTACTTAAAGAGAATTCTGCCAGTTATCATCAGCTTTTTTATTCTCTCTTTAATGAAGTGTTTTGAAATCATTGTGATTTGTAAACCACGACATATGTGTATTCCACAAGCACATGTTAATGACTAAATGTCATTTTTAATAGTAAATGAAAAGCAATGAAAAACAGTAAATCACATGGAGAAGAAATAATGCACTGTTATCATTTTAAATTACTTTGAGGACAAATGGGAATTTGTGTTTTAAAGGTTACTTCAATTTCAATTCTATCCTTCTATAATAGCAAAGGAAGTCACCTCTGTACATGAGATGAAAGGAGTAGAAAAGAAAAAAACAACCAAAACAGTTGCTTAAGCAACTCATCTAATTAAATGATTCAGACAGTGCTTTATTAGGTTAGGCATTCACTAAATAATCTTCCCAAGACCCAGTGGCATCTTTGTCAATTGTGCAGTGTCCTAAATCAGTGTGCAAGGATGTCACCTGAAGGAAGTAAATTAAGAGATCTTAATGAGTATAACAGCCTGTTTATTTCACTAAGACATTTTCTATGCTCTTTGAATACAATGTTGCAGCCAGAAATATTAACAAAAATTATAAAGCTGCATCTTACTCTACTTCATTGTTAATTTATATTTATTCCTGACATTACTGATTAAACTGTCAAATTGTTGAGGAAAGATATTCAAACTTATTCAAAAGTATGAATTTAAGTATCACACAAGCTTGCATCAAGCACTTAGATGGATTGAAGAAAAACACTATATAAAGTTGAAATCTGCAATTAAGTTATTCAATATAAATGCATTTATTTTTCTCCCAAACTTTGTTAATTATGTTTAAATGGCTTATTTTTCTCTAACATTTAAAAGTTAAGCAGCAGCTTCTGAAGATATGTATTCCTAATAGATTAGATATCTGTTTTTAAAATGTGTATACATAGAATGCATACCTCACATTATGTGTACATTTGTGTGTATATATATATATATATGTAGGTTATACATTAGATATATGTATACATGATGTGAGGTATCAAATATATATATATAATACACACAAATATACACACACACTTAACTTGTAACCATGAATTTGCAGTTTATGAGAAGAAATATTTCCAGAAGACTCAGTTGAGTGTGTTTACAATCAAGAATGTTGTATATGCATCAACGGTAATTATAAAGACCCATCACAATATCCCCTTCAGTTCACACGTGTAGCATTCACAGACTCCACAAACTTTTAGTTTTTAACTAGGAACCACTGACATGCAGGGAGAATTTCACATCTCTGCAATCATCTGTCACAAATTTTTGTCAACAGTCATGTGTCTCTTATAACTGGTGAACTTCTCTTCATTCTGCCTATACAGAGCAAAAGTTATTGACTGAATATCTTTGGAAAGAATCTAATGTAAAGGGAACCTCGCTGACTATCATAGCTTCATATCTGCAATCTATTAGCTATCAAATGTCTTAGCTACAGTGAGCCTTGATTTCCTCATCTTCAAATTGTGATTCTGCAGGGGATAATTCTTCAATTTTGCATTTTTTTTCTCTTCTTGCAAAGGATGAAAACATTCTATTTATTTAGAATTTTCCTCCATATTATTTTGCTTTTAGTGCTACAGTCTAGAAATTAGTCTATATACCTGTCTATTGTGCATAGTTATTTTGAAAATATAAAGAATAAATAAATGATCATTGGTTAGCATAACCTGGCCTAACAAATACTAATATTTTCCTGTAAATAAACTTACCTCTGTAGGATAAATAATGTGAACATTGTGGCTTGAGTTTTTGTCTGCCTAAGAGGAAATAAACCCACTTCCTATCATCACCTACTTTGCTCCCCACCACACACAAACGTAATAGAATTGAAAGTGAGAATAGTATAAACAACAGGAAGGATGAACATGAAAGACAATCTGCATCATGATGGAAGAGAGAGATTCAGATTGCTTATAACCCTCATAAAGCAGTTTCAGAAGTTTTATACCCATCTTGAGTCAGCACTAATTACATTGAGGCCAAGTACAGAAAAGTCTTGATACTAAATTGGTGATTAATATATCAATATATATTTCTTCTTTCAAGCTGACTCATTTTTGTATAGTTTACGTATAATAAAATATATGATTTTAAGTATACCATTTGGTGAACTTTGCCAAATCTATTCAATATTGTACCCATCATTAGAATTATGATATAGAACATTTCCACATGCCAAAAGTTTTTGTTGTATTTTATTGCAGACAATTCCTTATGCTGACCTGAGCTCCTGGAAACCGTTTGCTTCCTGACACTATAGTTTTTCCCTAGAATCTAGAATTTCATGCAAATTGAATTTTATAATACATATTATTTTCTTTGGGGCTTCCTTTATTTGGCAATGTGCTTCTGTGATTCACCCATGTTTTTCTATGTGTCAATAATTATTTTGCTTTTATTACTGGTATTTCATTGTATGTCAACATATGAAATTTTATTTATCTATTCACCTGGCTTTGAACAATGGTATGTTTCCAGCTTTTTTTTTAGCTATAATGAATAAAATTGCTACGAGCACTGAAGTACAAACCTTTGTGTGGACATATGTTTTTATTTATCTAGTATAAATATCTGGGAGTGGGAATGTTATGTCAGACAAAAATATTAATTTATTAAGATATTGCCAATTATTTTTCAAAATGGCTGCAGCATTTTGCATTCTATCAGCAATATAGAATTTCAGTTGCTCCATTTTCTCATTAACAAATGCTTTTGTCAGTCTTTTTTTTTTTCATTTTAGCCATTCTAGTGAGTGAGACAATTTTTTCATTAACAAATGCTTTTGTCAGTCTTGTTTTTTTTTCTTTTTATTTTTCATTCTAGCCATTCTAGTAAGTGGTATGACACTATAATTTCATTTTCTGTTGCCCTAGGATAAAAACGTTATTTTTAACAGGATTACTTTATAGTGATATTTATTATAGTGAATATATGTGGGCAATGGATATTCTCAGCTTTCGTTTATCTGAAAAGTCCTTTATTTTACTTTCAGTTTTCAAAGGTGTATTCAGTGTGCTTGGAATTTCAAGTTGATATATTCTCTTCCTTTTGTGTGTGTGTGCTTTAATGATGCTGTTCCGTTGCCTCTAGCTTGCACATATTCTAATATGAAGTTCACTATCTTTCTTCATTCATTTATATATAAATTATTTTTATTTCTGGCTGCTCTGAAATTTTTCTGTGTAACTTGATATATGTATTTCAATTAAAATGCATTTGTGTGGTTTCCTCTATGTATATTCTGCTTAAGTTTCTTCTTAGCTTCTTCGATGTCTTGGTTTACATTTTTATCACATTTGTTCATTTTTGTTGAAATACTTTTTACGTCCTTCTCCCTACTATGCAACTTCATTTACACATTTTTTAGAGAATTTGAGATTGTCTCATTTGTCATTGATCCTCTTAATTTTCTTCAGCATTTTTTGCTTCAGTTGGAGAGTTTCTATAGGTATATTTTTAATTTCATTGACATTTTGCTTTTGACATTAATTTCTTTCAGGGTAATTTAAAAATCTCTGATGTATTTTTATCTCTAGAATTTGTATTTCATCACTTGTGTATCTGATGTTTTTTCTTATGATATTTGTGCTTTTATTTACCTTCTTAATTTATTTTAAAGAACTGTAGTTTAGGCCAGCAGGATCAAAACTCAAGCAGCATTTCTATGCTAATGTCTTGAAGCAGAATTTCTTTTTCTACAGGAAATCCCAATATTTGCTTTTAAGGTTTTCCATAGATTGTAGGACTTCCACTCATTTTTATCAAAGACAATCTCCTTTTACTTAAAATCAATGAGGTGTAAACATTAATCACATCTAGAAAATACCTCACGTCAATATCTGGACTAGTGTTTGTCCAAATAACTAGACAGCATAACCTAGCAAAGTTGACATATGAAGTTAAACATAACAGGTGCTTTCCTCTGTTTGAATTTTCTCTTCCTACATTATGGCTTGCAAATTGTTTTCAGATAGATAGTAATCTGATGAAATTGTCATGCTCACTTTTTTTTTTAAGGCTTCTCTCAGGGATTGGAGCTTTGTGTTGCCTAGTCACTGTTTAAAAATTGTTATTTTGTGTTACTTTTTTTCTAGCTGGTTAAGATAGGTAAATAAATAATTATTCTTGTTTACATTAATTTTGTATTTTTCTTTGTCATTCTTGTGCATTTCCCAGTTAAAAATAGAATTAATAAAGAGAAAGCTAGAGATAAAAATATTAACATAAACATTACAAATTGGAATAACTTGATAAATATGCATAATAAAATGATCCTATAGAGACCAAGCTATTATGAATCTGTTTGGGCTTGGAGAATTGAATCTGTGTGATAGTTTTACCTAAACAATCCTTAGTCCAAATAAAGGAGAAAAAGTGTGAAAACTTTCTATTTTTACAAAAAGGAGCTTTTTGGAGTTACAATTTAAGTGTCTGAAACAACCAGAAAATATTTTTAATATTTTCTCTAAGGAAACTAAGAGATGAAATTGTACCACTCAGTGTACTTTTTTTGAGAAGCTTCAATACTGATCACAAAATTGATGGAAAGCATTATGTGCTCCGCTGGAAAAGAAATGATATTTTATTAGAAAAAAAAAGTTTATCAAATGGTGTTATTTCACATTCCATAATTGTATTGGCATACAATCTGTAAGAGCAGTTACTGATACATACATGAACCAGTAAATATTTGCTTTAAAGTCAGATTAAACCTCTGATGTGCAAACTACAAAACAATTCCTGGCATAGAAGTGGTAAATATAGGAGATCAATGTGTTTGATGAATGTTTTTGTACTCTTGTATGTAGAATTCCATTACACTGTGAGGAAATTTCTATTTATTTAAAGTTTATTTTGTAAACTATTGTGTAAATCTCAATAGGTGTTTTCAAATTAGTGCTGCTGGAGTTTCAACTATATGTAAAGCAGAAAATGTGCTATGATGCAAATAAAAATATAATTAGATATCAACTGAACAATATTTATTCACAGAGAATAATCAGCTATCATTTCTCCATTTTGTTGTTTCAATGTTGACTGAAATCTTAGATAATTATTATAAAGACAATTTGCATTCCCTGTGCCTTATGCCAACAAAGAGAAAATGTTTTTTATTCTACTTTTTGATTTTTTTATTTTACTTTAGGTTCTGGGTTACATGTGCAGATCATGCAGGATTGTTGCATAGGTACACACATGGCAATGTGGTTTGCTGCCTCCATATTCCTGTCACCTACATCTGGCATTTCTCCCCATGTTATCCCACCTCTACCTCCTTGCCCCTGCCACTGTCCCTCCCAAAAGACCCCAGTCTGTGATACTCTCCTCCCCGTATCCATGTGTTCTCATTGTTCAACATTCGCCTATGAGTGAGAACATTCAGTGTTTGATTTTCTATTCTTGCATCAGTTTGCTGAGAATGATGGTTCCAGATTCATCCATGTCCCTACAAAGGACACAAACTCATCATTTTTTATGGCTGCATAGTATTCCATGGTGTATATTTGCCACATTTTCCTTGTCCACTCCATTGTGGATGGGCATTTGGGTTGGTTCCAGGTCTTTGATACTGTAAATGGTGCTGTTATGAACATACCTGTGCATGTGTCTTTATAACAGAATGATTTATAATCCTTTGGGCATATACCCAGTAATGGGATTGCTGGGTCAAATGGAATTTCTATTTCTAGGTCCTTGAAGTATCGCTACACTGTCTTCCACAATGGTTGAACTAATTTACACTCCCACCAACAGTGTAAAAGTGTTCCTATTTCTCCACATCCTCTCCAGCATCTGTTGTCTCCAGATTTTTTAATGATTACCATTCTAACTGGTGTGAGATGGTAACTCAATGTGGTTTTCATGATGAGCATTTTTTCATATGTTAATAGGCCTCATAAATGTCTTCTTTTGAAAAGTGTATGTTCACATCCTTCCCCACTTTTGGATGGGTTTGTCTTGTAAATCTGTTTTAGTTCTTTGTATATTCTGGATATTAGCCCTTTGTCAGATGGGTAGATTGCAAAAATTTTTTCCCATTCTGTTGGTTGCCTGTTCACTCTAATGATTGTTTCTTTTGCTGTACAGAAGCTCTGGGGTTTAATTAGCTCCCATTTGTCTATTTTGGCTTTTGTTGCCAATGCTTTTGGTGTTTTAGTCAAGAAGTCCTTGCCTATGACTATGTCCTGAATGGTTTTGCCTAGGTTTTCTTCTAGGGTTTTTATGGTGTTAGGTCTTATGTTTAAGTCTTTAATCCATCTGGAGTTGATTTTGGTGTAAGGTGTCAGGAAGGGGTCCAGTTTCTGTTTTCTGCACACTGCTAGCCAGTTTGCCCAACACCATTTATTAAACAGGGAATCCTTTCCCCATTGCTTGTTTTTCTCAGGTTTGTCAAAGATCAGATGGTTGTAGATGTGTGGCATTGCCTCCAAGGCCTCTGTTCTGTCCCATTGGTCTCTATCTCTGTTGTGTTACCAGTATCATGCTGTTTTGATTACTGTAGCCTTGTAGTATAGCTTTTTTGCTTAGGATTGTCTTAGCTATGCAGGCTCTTTTGGTTCCGTATGAAGTTTAAGGTGGTTTTTTCCAGTTCTGTGAAGAAGGTCATTGGTAGCTTGATGAGGATAGCATTGAATCTGTAAATTACTTGGGACAGTATGGCCTTTTCATGATACTGATTCTTCCTAACCATGAGCAAGGAATGTTTCTCCATCTGTTTGTGTCCTCTCTTGTTTCTTTGAGCAGTGGTTTGTAGTTCTCCTTGAAGAGGTCCTTTACATCCTTTATATCCTTTGTTAGTTGTATTCCTAAGTTTTTTTTTTTTTTTTTTTTTTTTTTTTTAAGACGGGGTTTCACCATGTTGGTCGGGCTGGTCTTGAATTCCCGACCTCAGGTGATCCACCCACCTTGGCCTCCAAAGTGCTTGGATTACAGGCGTGAGCCACCACGCCAAGCCAGTATTTTATTCTCTTTGTAGCAACTGTGAATGGGAGTTTGCTCATGATTTGGCTTTCTGTTAGTCTGTTATTGGTGTATAGGAATGCTTGTGATTTCTGCACGTTGATTTTTGTATCCTGAGACTTTACTGAAGTTGTTCATCAGTTTAAGGAGATTTTGGGCTGAGATGATAGGGTCTTCTAAATGTACAATCATATTGTCTACAAATAGAGACAATTTGACTTCATCTTTTCCTAAATGAATGCCTTTTTTTTTTCCTTGCCTAATTGCTCTGGCTAGAACTTCCAATACTGTATTGAATAGGAGTAGTAAGAGAGGGCATCCTTGTCTAGTGCTGGATTTCAAAAGGAATGCTTCCAATTTTTGCCCATTCAGTATGATATTGACTGTAAGTTTGTCGTAAATAGCTTTTATTATTTTTAGATATGTTCCTTCAATACCTAGTTTATTGAGAGTTTTTAGCATAAAGGGCTGTTAAATTTTGTTGAAGGCCTTCACTGCATCTATTGAGATAATGGTGTGGTATTTTTCTTTGCCTCTGTTTATGTGGTGGATTACATTTATAGACTTGTGTATGTTGAACCAGCCTTGCATCCCTGGAATGGAGCCTACTTGATAGTGATAGATAAGCTTTTTGATGTGCTGTTGCAATTGGTTTGCCAGTATTTTATTGAAGATTTTTGCAACTATGTTCATCATGGATATTGGCCTGAAATTTTCTTTTCTTGTTGAGTCTCTGCTGGATTTTGGTATCAGGATGATGTTGGTCTCATAAAATGATTTGGGAAGGACTCCCTCTTTTTGGATTGTTTGAAATAGTTTCAGAAGGAATGGTACCAGCTCCTCTTTGTACATCTGGTAGAATTCGGCTGTGAACCCATCTGGACCTGGATTTTTTCTGTTTGGTAGGCTGTTAATTGCTGCCTCAACTTCAGCCCTTGTTATTGGTCTATTCAAGGTTTGAACTTCTTCCTGGTTTAGACTTGGGAGGGTGCAAGTATCCAGGAGGTCCACTCCAGATCCTGCTTGCCTGGGGATCACTGGCAGGGGCTGCAGAACAGTAAGCGTTGCTGCCAGTTTCTTCTGTTATCTTCATCCCAAAAGGGTACCTGCCAGATATCGGCCTTAGCTCTCCTTTATGTGGTGTCTCTTTGGATATACGGGAGTCAGGGAGCTGCTTGAGGAGACGGGCTGTGTCTTATAGGAGCTCAGGTGCTATGCTGGGGTCTCTGTTGTTTCGTGCAGAGGTGCTGGGCAGGTACTGTTAAGTCTGCTGCAGTGGAACTCATAACTGCCTCTTTTCCCAGGTGCTCTGTCCTAGGAAGGTCGGCTTTATTTATAAGTTCCTGTCATGCTGCCTTTTTTCATAGATGCCCTGCCCTGTAAGGAGTAGTCTAGCCACAGTCTCCCAGTAGAGGTGTTGCTGAGCTGCTGTAGGCTCTGCCCAGCTGCTGTGTGAATTGCCTCGGTAGTGGTGGACTGCCTTGGTAGTGGTGGTCGCCCTTCCCCCGACTGAGCTGGATCGTCCTGAGTCCAGCTGCCCTTGCTGCGAAACTCTCAATCCAGAGCCTTTCAGATTGCTTGTTTTGTTGGGGTGGTACCGGCCGAGCCAGATCGCCTGGCTTCCTGTCTGTACCCCCTCCCTTTCAGTTGAATGGGCGGCTCTGCCTCCCAGGCATTCCAGGCACCAGTTGAAACAGCCACCCAGATTTGTGTGAGTTTCTGTGTGCCAACCTGGCACCAGCTGAAACCGTGGTGCTGAAAACTCATGGTGCTTTTCGGCCCAGGAATCTCATCGTCTGTGAGCAGTGAAAATTTGTTTGGAAATGCGTGAGCAGTCACCCTCTGCGTTGTTCTTGCTGGGAACTGCACTCCGGAGCTGTTCCTATTTGGCCATCTTGGATCAATCTCAGAAATATATTTTAATATACATAGAATATTTTAAATTTAAATTTATTTAAATGATTTTAATATTGAAGTTTTCTTATTAAACTATGATGAAAACTTTGGATAGCCAAATTTATATTATTTCTGGCACATGATGACTTTTTTGCTTACAAAGACAGCTATTACATATTTAGAATATATTAAGAAACTTTCAAATTCCATAAGAAAATATGAAAAAATGATTTAAGAACTGCATAGAATGAGAGAATAATAGAAACATAATCATGCTATCTCCAATATTGAAACAGTCAACCTCTTTGCCATATGTCCACTCTCATCCCAGCTGTTAAATATGCTACATTAGTAAAGGACTCGTGTGTTGAAAGAGCTAAAATTTCTCTTTACTGAGGAATACTCCTTAATTTCTGGTTTGTGTTCAATCAGAAAATAAAAACTATCAAGCATGCAACTTTTATGATGAAGCTTAATGTGCAAGTGGTTATTTAATATATTATACAAAGGAATAAGAAAACAGATGTGTATCAAAGATGACCAACAACTCAAGCAATTCTAATTATAAACATGTATTATTTTTACCATATAGAATAATTTTTTTCTGATTAGTTCATAAATACTATGACAGTCTATGAATAAAGACATAGAATTTTATTTCCATGTTTCTTTTTTTCTTTTTCTTTTTTTTTTTTTTTGAGATGGAGTCTCACTCTGTCACCCAGACTGAAGTGCAATGAATGGCACGGTCTTGGCTCATTGCAACCTCCAACTTCCAGGTTCAAGAGATTCTCCTGCTTCAGCCTCCCAAGTAGCTGGGACTACAGGCATGTACTACCACACCTGGCTAATTTTTGTATTTTTAGTGGAGACAGGGTTTCACTGTGTTGGCCAGGCTGGTATCATGATCTGCCCACCTCAGCCTCCCAAAGTGCTAGGATTACAGGCATGAACCACGATGCCCATCCTGATTTCTGTGTTTCTTAAGCAACAATTTATGAACTAGTAAACTTTCAAAGAAATATTAAGAAGGAGTTAGGCAGGGAAAGGAGAGAGCCATCTTTTTCTTACAATTTTGCATGTCAATGCTACTTACCATAGTTATACACAAAAAGTCATAAAATCATAAATCATCTGGGCAGAGTGGCTCATGCCTGTAATCCTAGCACTTTGGGAGGCCGAGGAGGGTGGATGATTTGAGCTCACAAAATCGAGGCCATCCTGAGCAACATGGCAAGACCCCATCTCTACTAAAAATACAAAAATAATCTGGGCATGGTGGTGTGTGCCTGTAATCCCAGTTACTTAGGTGACTGAAGCAGGAGAATCACTTGCACCTGCAATTCAGAGGTCGCTGTGAGCAAAGATTTTGCCACTGCATTCCAGCCTGGGCTACAAAGCAAGACTCTGCCTCAATAATAAACCAACAAACAAATATAATCATAAATACATACAGTAAATATAATGTAATCATAAATAGCTTCTTATGAAGCCTTACAAACTTTTCAATATAAATAGTAAAGAACTACTCTTTGTAAATTTATGTTCTCAATCTTTCTCTTTCTCAGAACAGGAAGTTTCCACTCTAACTGGATGTTTATGACACCAATAGTTTCAGTAATTGTGTGAACTAGAGAATTTGTTGTAAGTATAACAATACCGGTGATAAATCATAGGTCAAAAGTTTTTAAACAATTGCTCATAATATCTTTTAAGTAAATAATTTGTTTTTGTTTTATTTTTATGAATATTCTAGGAGATTTTTTTATTCAGAGCATATTATTAATGAGTGTGCCTTAGCCAAAATGTGATATGCTTAATGAGAGGTTTTAATATGATTATAATTCTCCCTTTGTATGTGATAGAAACATAAACTTTGAAAATGTTTGAGTAAAAAACAATTAAATTCTTATAATTCCAAATGTGTTGTAGGATGACTTTAAGTAATAACAATGTGCTCCGTGCTTTTGTTTTGTTTGTTTGTTGAGATAGGATCTTACTCTGTCCCCCTTGCTGTAATGTAGTGGCCTGATAATGGCTCACTTGCAGCCATGACCTGCTGGGCTCAAAGATCCTCCCACCTCAGCCTCTTGAGTAGCTAGAACCACAGTACGCCCCATTACACCTGGCTAATTTTTCTTCTATTTTATGTAGAGACAGGGTCTTGCTATGTTGCTCAAGTTGGTCTCAAAGTTCTGGGCTCAAGTGATTCCCCTGCCTTGGCTTCCAAAAGTGTTGGAATTACAGGTGTGAGGCACCGTGTCCGGCCCTTGTGTTCTTCTTCTTCTTTTTTTTTTTTGTTTATTTATTATAATTTAAGTTCTGGGGTACAGGTGTAGATCATACAGGTTTGTTACATAGGTATACATGTGCCATGGTGGTGATTTGCTGCATCATCTATATTAGGTATTTCTACTAATGGTATGCCTCCCCAATTACCCCATCCCCTGCTACTCCACCCCTAACACCCACCCCCCAGGCCCCAGTGTGTGATGTTCCCCTCCCTGTGTTCCCGTGTTCTCATTGTTCAATACCCACTTATGAGTGAGGTGTTCTTCTTCTTTAAAGGTTACAGGTATGGTTTGACTTCTTATGGGCTGTTTTGCTGATAATTTCTTTGAATACATAATGAAATCATTTTAATGAGAAAAAATCTGAGAAAATTTGTTAATAGATTTTATCAGAATGTAGATTTAGGTCATAATCCTTGCTTAAGGTTGGAATGCAGGTAAAATTTCTGGTTTAGGGTTTTCTGGGTTTTATGAAAACAAACTTGTACTTGGCCAAAGATGAAACAATGATGTTATACATAGAATCTTACTACCAATACAAGTTAAACAAATCAAATCAAAACAGTAAAATTCAGAAAAAAATTATCACTATCAATATAAGAGTAGTATTTCAGGTTTATGTCATAATATTTTTTAAATGGCATGCTGAAGATAGAAAAAGAATTTGAAACCACTCAAACCAGCTTTTACCATCATAACCCCCAATATCTGCTTCCAGGAGTAATGTGAAAGTAATTTGGGTAGATAATTACAGGGTTTTTTTTAGTAGTCACCAGTTTAGAACACTAGCATAAAGGAATGAAAATAAATAAAGCCAAATGCTAAGCAGAAGATATGGAAAAGATATGGAAAATCAGTCTTCACAGAAGAAACTAGTTAGATGATTCTGGGTTTTACAGATACGGATTGTGGGCATGGTGGAAGGTTATGCAGAAGGAATTGAATACTGAACCACAACCTTAAATTTTCAATTAAAAGTAAAGATATAAATAGGAATGTTGCTTACTGTAAATTATGATCCATGCACCTTACTGAGAAAGATATTTAAGAGGAAACAGAAGTAAACATATGATAGAAAGCAAAGACTTGATTTATCATAACATAGTGAGGGTGAAATTGAAATTAGAGAGCCAGTAGAAAGTTATTTGGAAAAGAAAATCATAATACCTTATATTAAAAAAAGTTCTGTAGAACTGAAAGAGAAATCATTTAGGAAGTAGAATTAAAGAGCACAAAAAGAGAAATACAGAGAGAACTTATGTGAAAACTGATGGTTCAATCTAGGGGTTTCAGAAAGAGGGAAGAGAAAAAAAAAAGATGAGCAGAAGTTCAAAAAATTTAATATGCATCAAAATAATTATTAGAACTAATAGTTGTTAGTGCCCAGATTGAAAGAGCCTTCCAACCAATTGGCTGAATGAGAATGAAACATTGATACCAAGCTTATCACAGTGAAATTTTGGAACACTCAAATAAAATGATCTTAAATATTCCAGAGTTTTTTTTTTTTTTTCAAGCCACATATAAGACATATTAAAAGAAGTTTCCACAGTCTTCTCAGTAGTGTTACTGGAAGATGTAGGTTCACGTAGGTTCACAATTCTTAAGGAGCTGATTCCAATATATTCTTTAACCCTACAATTACCTGCAAAAAGCAAAAGCTTCTGCTGTGTTCATTCTCAGTGCCAGGATACTACTCATTAGGCTTTAGCATTTTTCTGTCATCCACCTAGAGAGAAAATAATCATTTGAGGTGTGTCAAGTTCCTTGAGAATTCTACTCCTTGATGTCTCAGAAAAAGTGAAATGGTAGTCACCCTCCGATTAAGTGAAATGTGAGTCACCCTCTGATTCTAAATCTAACATCACTTAGTGTGTCCCTAGCAGAATTAAGCAGGTGGTTCAGAGTATTTTGGTCTTGAGAACACAGGCAGTATCATGTTGGTCCAAACACAATTTGATGGGTACGACCACCATTTCTCCAAATGGTAGAAAATTAAGCTACTTTTGGGGGAAAGGGTAGGCAGAAGGTTGGTATCTCTTTTCTAAGAATGTTCTTCAGTGCAATAGTTCCAAGTTCAATTTAGGCTGCTAAATTCTTACTTTCTTAAATTATAGTTAATTTTAAAATTATCATTAAAGTTTAAGAAATAATTCTATATCAACAACCATAATTTGCCAATGTTTAATAAAATCTTCTTAATGTATGAATCTAAATAAGTATTATATTTTAGTTGAGTATGTTAAAGGACTGTATACAGAGTCAAATACTTAACAAATGTAAAGATCATTAAGCATCATGTAAGCAATGAATTTTGCTATGGTTAGTAGTCTCAGACCTTTATTTCTCAGTCACCTCACTGCAATGTTCTATATTACTGATGAAAAAGAATAACAAAAGATAAAACCATGACATTACAGGAAAATTTCCAATGGAGTGTGTCTTTATTACAGAAGTTTAAGGCTTATTTTCAATCAAGTTCTTTTATTATCTTTCACGACTGTTCATGGACAATAAACGGAACATCTCAGAATATTTCATTAGTATTTATGAGCTTTGCACATGGCTAGTTACAAATCAAAGTATTTCGATTTGTTAAACAAGAAAAGATCCTGCTATGAATTATGTACTGATCATTTTATTTTAGCAAAATGGTATAAATCAATGCCTTAGAAGTAAATGGTGTACTCAAATCACAGTGTTTATGCTTATTCAGATGCAGAACTGTAACAGTTATCCACATCACATAGATACATGGCTACTTATACATTTTCCCCATATTTAGGTATTTTTTTTACCTCTACTGGGTAAAAAAGTTTACCCAGTTTCAAGCTGAAGTTGTTTCAGCTGTTATAGTTTGCCCTAAAGCTGTTTTCTGTTTTCAGAGAATTATCAATGCTGCTTGTCTATGGGAAAATCCCCATGACTCTCCTGTTGCTGCCATAGTAAGTTGTTCATCCTTAATTATGACTGAAATTGTTGATCTTCAGCAAGAATATTATGTATACTGTAGATTGCATTAGTAAAACATTAATCCATAAACATATGTATGTAATTCTGTAACTTAATTTGTGCACAGATGTTGCTAATCTGTTTTAAAATTAAAGAACAAAACTATAAAATAGAATAAACATTAAAACTATTAAACGAAATTAAGGACTTCAGAAATGGATGTATTTTGTTGGAGAAGAATTTTTTTGGTGGTGGGCATTAAAATAGTTTTTAATATAAGGCCTTTAAATCATATTATGATTCTATCACTGTGAATGACACAGATGTTCTACCATTATCTTCTTTATTAAATGATTATAGCACATATAAGGACATTTTCAGTTAGTTAGAACGGAATCTTCTTTTTGTAATAACCAATGTAATAACTGTATCAGGCAATTTCACCAATAGATGCTAACACTAATGGGCAAAAAATGTTGGGAAACCAGAATATTCACAAGGTCTCAAAGTATTACTGCACAGATTACATTTAATTATAAAAAAGAAATATGTATTTACAATGGAAAGATTTGATGGTATGGTCTTAACTAACAGGTCAAGCTTGGCATTGCCATTGTGATGTAATGCAGTGGAAAAAGTACATGACTTATATGTCACTCTGGCTGAAAATTACTGGTCTCAATTTAATCAAGTAAAAAAAAATCAGTTGAATTCAGAATTGCAGGTTGTCAGGAATACTGGCCCAAGTTTCTCAAAAGAAGTAAGCAATGGTGTTTTCTTTATTTGAGGAGGCTAATGAGACATAACACCAAATACAATGTGTGGACATTGAATGAATTTTGAACTGAAGAACATGAAGGAGATCTTAAAGGTATTTTGAAAAATTTGAATGTGGGCCATATGTTGGATGATGGCATTGAAATAATGCTGATTTTCTTAGATGCTTCATGTGATATAGTTTCATAGAATAATTATTTGGGGGAACATTTAGGGATGGGCTATCAATATAGCTACAGTCTAACTTTAGATGAGTTAGCAAAAGGGAAGTGTTTGTGGTTGGACGAAAATACATAAGTAGAGAGATAAAGAGATAGGTAGATGGCAGTTAAATAAACCTGTATCTGTCATAGATCTATGTTTTTATCTGATATAAATAGGTACAGTTATAGATAGATGCAGATATAGATAGATATAGATACAGATATAAACAGATATTTCTAAGATTAGGGAAACACAGGAAAAAATCATATAGAATAAAATGAAATAAATAGTAATCTAAGCAAAAGGTAAATTACACTAGAAAAAATCTGTGAGTCTTATTTAATTTCAGTAATCTGGACTAATAAAAGAAAAAAAATCACCCATGAGAAAATATACTCAATACACTCCAAATGAGAAAAAATACTGAAATACAGTCTCTGACTAGCAGAAATCAACAAATTTCTTAATGTACTCTAATAAAATGTAAGGGCATAAATACCCTTCTGTATTGTAAAATAGAAAACCTTTATAATAAACATTTGGCAAATAATACCTATCAATGCTCTTTAACTCAGCAGTTCTCCTAGGAAGTGATATTATAAGTGCACTTGAAACTATATCTTATTGGGCGGGCAGGGGGCAAAAAGAAAAAAAAAAGAAACTATATCTTATTGATTTATGCACAAATATGCAAAATGTTTTATTTTCAAAGATTTTATAACAACATTGTTTGTAATACAAAAAGTTCATAAATGACCTCAAAGCCTTCCAGTAGGAGACTAATTAAATTCTGTAGTATTCATTTAAGATATTATGTCATTCTTTAGAATGTACTAAGTTGTTGATAAGTAACAATACTTGAGATATATAAATACATGTTAAAAAGCAAGGTTCAGACAGATAGTACAATTTCTGTTGTGATGATTGAAAGTATATGTAGATATAGACATAGACATGAGATTGATCTACAGACAAATATATAAACATAGATATATATATATACACACACAATGGTCACTTATAGATATGTTATACAAACATATTACTTTCTTTTTATTATTTTTCTTTCATTATGTTCCTTTCAAAATATTTAAGAATTTGACAATAGGGGTTGCTGATGGTCACCAAACAAAAGATATAGAAGAAAAATATTTTCCATTGAATTATTTTATTATTGTTATTATTATTTTATTGTACTTTAAGCTCTGGCGTACATGTGCTCATCCTGCAGTCTTATTGCATAGGTACACATATGCCGTGGTGGTTTGCTGTCTCCATCCCCCATCACCTATATCAGGCATTTCTCCCGGTGTTATCCCTCCCCAATCTCGCCACTCCACCACCCCTCCCCTCCCCTGGCCCCCTATCTTCTAATCTATCCCAGTGTGAGATGCTCCCCTCCCTGTGTCCATGTGTTCTCATTGTTCATCACCCACCTATGAGTGAAAACATGTGGTGTTTGGTTTTCTGTTCTTGTGTCAGTTTGCTGAGAATGATGGTTTCCAGATTCATCCACGTTCCTACAAAAGACACAAACTCGTCGTTTTTTATGGCTGCGTAGTATTCCATGGTGTATATGTGCCACATTTTCTTTGTCCAGTCTATCATTGTTGGGGATTTGGGTAGGTTCCAGGTCTTTCCTATTGTAAACAGCTCCTCAAGGAACATATGTGTGCATGTGTCTCTATAATAGAACAATTTATAAGCCTTTGGGTATATACCCAGTAATGGGATTGCTGGGTCAAATGGAATTTCTAATTATTTTTAAATAAAATGAACACATTTAAAAGGCAGTGGCTCACACCTGTAATCCCAGCACTGTGGGAGGCCGAAGCAGGCAGATTGCCTGAACTCAAGAGTTCACGACTAGCCTGGGCAACACGGTGAAATCCATCTCTCTACTAAAATACAAAAAAATTAACCGGCCATGATGGCGTGTGCCTGTAGTCTCAGCTACTCCGGGGCAGAGGCAGGAGAATTGCTTGAAACCGGGAGGTGGAGATTGCAGTGAGTTGAGATCTTACCATTGCACTTCAGCCTAGACTCTGTTTCAAAAAAAAACAAAAACCAAAAAATAAAAAACAACAAAAAAACAAACAAATGGCAAATATAAACATCGAGAAAACATGGATGGTATAGAATGTCCAAAAACTTCGAGTATTGGGAGGCAGAGGTGGGTGGATTGCCTGAGGTCAGGAGTTAGAGGCCAGCCTGACCAACATGGCAAAACCCCCTCTGTACTAAAAATACAAAACTTAGCAGGGCCTGGTGGCCATGCCTGTAATCTCAGCTACTCTGGACGCTGAGGCCGGAGAATCACTTTAACTCGGGAGGCAGAGGTTGCAGGGAGCCAAAATGGTGCCATTGCACTCCAGCCTGGGCAACAAAAGTGAAACTTCATATAAAAAAAAAAAGTTGAAATAATTTATATCAAAAGAGCCATTAGAGATCAAAAGGCGATAAGAGAACCCAATTCCAAGGCAGGTTAACCAGAGCAAAAAATAAGTCTGGCACCAAGAAAATAAAATGACCACTAATTAAATATAAACAGATCATTCTCTCTCTTAATTAAAAATAGCTATACATTTGCCCTCCCTCTTTTTGTTTCCCTTTGTTTGAAAAACGCTCACTCTATTATAATTAAAATGATATGATCCTGTACTATATCTTACTGCCACACTTTTTTAATATGAACATTTTTCCTCATGTAAATTGTTGTTCTACTTTCAAAAATAGACATTTTTTAAATCCCAAAGACCTGAAATTATACAGTTTTCCAAAATGCTCTTCTATTTCTTTATGCAGTGCTATTTGAGAAATATTCATTTCTGGTGATTCTTCAGGGCAGACCTAATCTTTGCATTATAGTCTTTTCCCCCAGTTTTCTAACTTAGAAGCTTCTCTAAACCTGTTCTGTCTGTTGTGCCTGCTCTCAATATGAGGAACTAAATAAAGATGTGACTGCCTAGGAACACCACCCTTTGAAACTTGTTAGGCCCTATTTGCTCAGGAGTGCTAAGATTTATTCAAATTTTTTAGTCAATTCCATTGTTTTGTTGTTTTCATTTCAAAATCCCAGCACTCATCCTTGAAGAGGGAGAGGGAGATTTCCATAAGACTCACTGAAGTAGTATTACAAGTATGTTCTTGAAGAGCCTTTCTGCTCTTTTCCTAGTACACATGGATTCCTTCCTCTGAGAGAGGATGTCAAAGAATTCGGCATCTACAGAAACAATTGTTAGAAATCTGACCATCTTACCAGTTTTCAGCACGGCGCTTTTATCTTTGCTTTGCAGTATTTTTACTTTTCACATGTGTCCTATGTAATATTTATTTGCTTTCTTAATGTTGGTACTTTTACTGTATTTTCCAATATGTCAGAAATAGAGTATGGCCCCACTTAGTGTTTTTCTATTAGAATTATTGGTATTACAGTTTTCCATACTTTCTATTCACTTTATTGAGGTTCACATCATCTCTTCAGATCTGCAGCTATGTGACAGGTTGATATATGTGGCTCTTACTCTGATCCTGGAGCTTTCATGCAATGAAGACTCTATGAATCTAGCTGGTTAAATGAGTATCTTTTTTTCAAAATTTGTGTGAGTACATTTTATATATATATATATACATATATATGGTACAAGAGAGATTTTGATGCAGGCTTGCAATGCATAATAATCATGTGCGGGCATACAATGCATAATAATCATGTTAGGGTAAATGGGGTATGTATCATTTTAAGAATCTATTTCTTCGTGTTATAACATTTTAATTATTCACTGTTAGTTATTTTTAAATGCATAATAAATTATTATTGAGTGTAGTCACCCTGTTATGTTATCAAATAATACATCTTATTCATTCTATCTAACCATATTTTTATAACTGTCAAACATCTTCCCTTCCCTCACTCCACTACTTTTCCTAACTTCTAGTAACCATCATTCTATTCCCTATATCCATAAATTCAACCATTAAAATTTTTAACTACCACAAACAAATGGGAACATGTGAAGTTTGTCTTTTGATGCATGGCTTATTTCACTTAACATAATGTCCTCCAGTTACATCCATGTTGTTGCATATATTTCATTTTGTAGGCCTGGAGAGCATCCAGATAGTCTGCATTCTTAACAAAGACCTCAGAAGATTCTGATTCAAGCTGATTTTGACCACAATTTGAAAATTATTGCACTGGAATGTTAGCTGATAATTTATGAACCCGAGGGCAAGCATTACACACTCATGGATGATAATGCATGGCTATTTAAAGCTGCTAGTTTTGTTTTGGTGAAATTGTACTGGGAGGCTATCAGTGAGTTTCAAGCTTATTACACCAATCCTATAATTAATTTTTCTTTTAAGTATTACCTTTTTTCAATCTATACGTTATTTTAAAACAAAATTTTATATTTGGTGAAGGACAGGAATTGGTCTTGTTTTGGATCTTTGTCTTATAACTAGAGAACACAGAGAGCATCTGATTCAGTGCTGGTCTGCATACCACACCTGTGGGATAAACTAAGGTTAAAATACACTGTATTCCCTAAGGAATTCTAGAAGGGAAAGATTTACATCACATTTGACAATAAAGAGATCAATGCCCTTCATATTAATAAATGAAAATTTGGATTTCCCAAATTGGGTTAACATCAGGGAAAAGGGGAATCATTTGTAAACAAGTTTCCTAACATACAAACTGCTGTGTAAAAAATTATTATAAAAATTATAACTAATACACATTGTACAGAAAATTATTGATCCAGTAAAGAATATAATATAGTAAACAGTGAGATTTCTGAAACAAGAGGACCAATGAAACAACCATCTTTCAACCTTCCTTTTATCATGTGACAAAATGTAACACCACATGTCTCTTGTGGTTGGCTATGTAGCTTAGATGACAAAACAGTATCTTGCAGACAACCTGAGCTCCTTGAGTAAAGGTGGAAAGTAAACATTAAAAAATTATCAGTTATTTTTTAAGAAGAAGTTCCTTTGAAGAAAAGTCAAGGGCTTAAAAGGTTGTATTATGATGAGATGGCAATGATTATTTGCATAAGATAAACATGTTTATTAAATCATGCTTGCCAATGAAGATCATGTATAGCTTCTATTGAAATAGCATGAGGCTACTCTTATTAAAGGTAATGAGGTGTAGTCCTTTGAAAATATGTCCTACTTCTAAATGCCTAGAAAATGGAAACCACAGTAATTCTGCTGAGTTATGGTAATGATTAGTGAAAAGTATCTTATTTTGAAGTACTTCAAAAACAAATTATTCAGAGTGTCTACCAGGTGTTGTGGAAGGAAGGAAGTTTGGTTTTGGGTTTTTTTCCAAGTCACCTTTAGGAGTATTCCAGAGCTTCTGAAAGTGGCTGATCAGTGCACATTTGAATATTTTAATTATACACTTCAAAATATACTTGAGAGTCATTTGACTAAAAGTGCAATTTGTGTATAACATTTTAGTACTTAAATCAACTATGAAATAGCATTTTAAATTAAAATCCAATACACTTTGCATTCACTCTGTTCCAAGAAAATTGAAGTTAATTATAACTCTCAAATGAAGCAAGTCTAGGGGAGCTAACAATGTAATTTTTAGAATATAATACATTATTAGATGTGAAGATAACTATATTTGTATGCTAAACTATAACTATATTTGTATGCCAAAACTACCAGTGTGTTAAAGAAAAGGTGAAATGTAGGATGGAGGTAGAAGTAAATCTTGTGAGAGCTTTGAAGAATAAATTTCTAAGCATTATGTGTGCAGCTCAACTACTTGCCCCCTTTTCAAAGGTCCCTCTTTACCAGTTTACCAGGAGAAAACAGAGATTGATTTTCTCTCTTTACTAGTTTACTAGGAAAAAACAAGGATTGATTTCTCCATATGATTCCGCCTCAGTCCATGACTTAAAGTGCATCTCTGTTATTTAAATCTATGCTTCCAGCTAGTGTCGTTACTGGTAAATAACTGGAAGTTGGTAATTTTATCCGCACTTGAAATCCTGCTGCCCTCATAATTTTAACACCACTAATGGAGTGCTGTGAGGAGATTACACTTCCCTGTATTGACTTGATCTCTCTTAACTACACTAATGAACAATCATTGTTTATAACAGTCTTTGTAGGTACTGCTAGTTGGTCACCTTCAATGGAAAATGCCAAATGACTTTCCCAAAGTACGATAAAAACGTATACTCCACCCCATCTCTACTAAAAATACAAACAATTTGCCGGGCGTGGTGGCATGCGCTACCAGTCTCTGCTACTTAGGAGGCAGGGGCGGGACAGGAGAATCCTTTGCACCCGGGAGGCGGGGGGTGCTGTGAGCCCAGGTGGTGCCACTGCACTCCAGCCTTGGGACAGAGCGAGACTCCGTCTCAAAAAAACAAAACAAACAAAAACCAAAAAAACTTATATGCCACTTACGAATATCTTATATTTTTTCCTTTTCTTGCTTCCTTATTAACACTTCACATTATCAGATATTTAAATGTTTGTGAATGCAGTGAAAGTATATTTTTACTGTCATTACATCTAATGTTCTTTGATATTGATTAATATTTTATTACTCCTGCCTATTCTAAAAAATTATTATTAACTTATTATTGGGGCTGTTTTTACATTTTGTGTACAGAATGTCCTTTGTTATGTATAAATGTGTGTATATGTATATGTGTGTATAGCATATGTACAGACAGTACAATATATACATATTGTATATGTATGTGTGTGTAAATATATATATTTATATATGCGTGCATATATTTATATATGCGTGTATATACACACATTTGCAATACATTACTCTAAAAGTGTTTAAATTTTGTTTTTTATATTTAAGTCCCAGTCCACTTAAATATGATTTTTGGATGATTTTGTCCGTTAGGGGACAGACTGCATATGAAAACACACTATTCTATCTGTCTGCAATTTGTTGACATCATACTTAATAAATATAATTTCATAATATTTTCTCAATATCTGATTTTAATCCCATATAAAAGTCAAAATCATGCATCAAAGTCCCCAGATAATGTCCTTTCAGATTTCAATTTAAAGTACATCAAATCTATAGAAAAAATTAGAGTATAAAGATCTTTATTACACTGATTCTTTATGATTATAGCATAACTTTTCATATTTAATTATTAAATGTTTAATAGTTTTATAATTTTTTGTTTTACACATCAATTATTTCATTATTTTAAAAATGTTTCCTAAAGTTTCTTTGTTGTTATAAATTATGATCTAGTAACCATATTTTTAAGATTTGTGTCAAGTGTAAACAGGTGAATTTGAGACCTATTGACTGTGCCAGACTTTCTTATTTATGGTAGTATTTTCCCACAAATTTTGCATATTGTTTGTAGACAATTATGTTATCTTTCCTTGGAAAAGTTTCATTTTCTCTTTTCAAATTTCTAAGCTTTTTATTTAATTATCTTATTCTACATTGCAAACTGCAACTTCTAGTAACATGTTGAATAAACATGATGGAAACAATTATTGTTTTTTTCTTCTTGATCTTAAAGGAAATGCTTACATTAGATCACGATTCTAGATATATCAATTTTGAAGACCAGTTTTTTTTTATTGATACCTAAGAGTTGTACATGTTTCTGGAATACATATAATATTTTGATACATTCATATAGTGTGTAAGGATCAAATAAAAGTAATCAGGATATCTATTACCTCAAACATTTATCTGATTTCTTATGATTCTAGGAACATTTGAATTATTGTCTACTAGTTACTTTGAAATATACAATAAATTATTGTTAACCCTGTTTACCCTCTGAACTATGGATCACAAGTTTTTATTTCTTCTAACTGTATTTTTGTACCCATTAATCAACCTTTCTTCACCTTCTCTTTCCTCTTCCCTTCGCAGCCTCTAGTAAACATTCTATTTTCACATGAACCACTTTTTTAGCTCCTACGTGTGAATTAGAATATGTGATATTTGTCTTTCTGTACCTGGCTTATTTCACTTAACACATGATCTTCAGTTTTATTTATGTTTTGGTAATTATAGGATTTCCTTTCTTATGGATAACTCATACTCCTTTGTGTATATATACCACATTTTTTAATTCATTCATTCTTTGGTAGACAATTAGAATCATTTTGTTATCTTGGCTAACATGAATAGTGGCTACAATAAACAATAGAGTACAGATATTTATTTGATACATTTATTTCTTTTCTCTTGCACATACATTCAGCAGTGAGGTTGCTTGATCCTATGGTAAATTCTATTTTGAGTTTTTTAAAGAAAGCTTCACACTGTTTTCCATAGTTGAAATATTCATAACAGTATGAATACTTACACTCAACAGGGTATGAATATTCTCCTCTTTCCTTCCTATCCTCAGTACTGTCTGTTATTTTGTCATTTTAATAGGGTGAGATGGTATCTCCCTGTGGTTTTGATTTGCATTTCTCTCTTAATTAGCATTGTTGGATATTTTATCATATACCTGCTTTCCATTTGTATGTCTTATCTTGAATATGTCTATTCAGATATGTTGTGTATGTTTTAATCAGGTTACTTTATTTTTCTGATATGTTTGAGTTCCTTATGTATTCTGGTTACTAACTCCTTCTCAGATAATTTGCAAAAATGTGTTCTCCCAGTCTATAGATTGTCTCTTCACACTACTGATTGCTTCCCTTGCTGTACAGAAGATTTTTAGTTTGATATAATTCCATTTGTCTATTTTTTGCTTTTGTTGCCTGTACTTTTTGAGATCTTATTCAAAAAATCTTTGCCCAGTCATACTTTGTGAATCATTTTTCCGTATGTTTTCTTCTAGCAGTTTTATAATTTCGTGTCTTAAATTTAAGTATTTCATTTACTTTATTTGATTTTTGTATATGGTGAGAGATAAGGATCTACTTTCATTATTCTGTGATTGATTATTCAGATTGTCCAGAATGATTTATTGAAAAGATTAGCCTTTTCCTAATGTATGTTCTTGGGACACTCATCAAAAATAAATTTCCTGTGACTGTGTAGATTTATTTCTGAATTCTCTATTCTGCTCCATTGGTCTGTGTGTCTATTGTATGCCAGTACTATACTGTTTTGATTAATATGGCTTTGTAGTATATTTTGGAGTTAGGTAGTATAATACCTCCAGCTTTGTTCTCTTTGCTCAAGACTGCTTTTATTATTGTAGGATTTTTGTGGTTCTAGGCAAATTTTAAGATTGCCTTTACTATTCATGTAAATAATATCATTGACATTTTGATAGAAATTGCGTTGAATCTGTAAGTTTTTTAGTGCAGTATTGACATTTTAATAATATTAGTTCTTCCAATCCATGACATGAGATATCTTTCCATTTTTCTTTGTGTCCCCTTCACTTTCTTTCACCAGTGTTTTACAGTTTTCATTGTAACAATTTTTAACTTCTTTGGTAAAATTATTAGGTATTGTATATTTTTGTAGTTATTATAAATAAGATTGACTTTTTATTCCTTTTTTAGATTGTTTGCTGTTAGAGTATAGAAATGCTACTAATTTTGTGTGTGATTTTTTTTTTATCCTGCAACTTTACTAAATTCATTTATCAGTTCTAAACATTTTTGGTGGAGTTTTTAGGTTTTCCTAAATATAAGCAATGATGTCTACAGTTGAGGTTAATTTGACTTCTTCCTTTCCAATTTGAATGCCCTTTATATCTTTTCATCTCTTAATTTTTCTGGCTGGGACTTTCAGCATTATATTCAATAAAAATGGTAAAAGTGGGTATACCAGTTTTATTCCAGATCTCAGAGTAAAGTTTTTCATTGTTCTCCATTCAATATGTTAACTGTAGGTTTGATATATGTGGCCTTTACTGTTTTAAGATACGTTCCTTCAATGCCCAGTTTTTTGAGAGTTTTTATCATGAATGAATGTCAAATTTTAGTGAATGTGTTTTCAGCATCCATGAAATAATCATATACATTTTGTTATTGATTCCTCTGATATATGTCATTTGTTAATTTGCATACATTGAACTATCCTTTATTTCTAGGATGAATCCCATTTGATTATGGTAAATGGACTCTTTAATGTACTAACTTTGATTCGCTTATATTTTGCTAAGGATTTTTGCAACTATGTCCATAAGTGATATTTGTCTGTAGTTTTCTTGTGGCTTTGTCTGTTTTTGGTATAAGGATAATACTGGCCATCAATATCTATAATGAATTCAGAAATATCCCATCTTCTTTGATATTTTTAATAATTTGAGTAGAATTAGTATTAGTTTTTTGTTAATTGTTTGGTAGAATTCAGAGCAAGGCCTAGGATTTCTTTGGTTGGTGACTTATTGTTGCTTCGATCTCATTATACATTATTGATTTGTTCAGGTCTTTATTTATGGTTCAATCTTGGCAGGCTGTGTGTCTGCAGAAATTTATTCGTTTTTCCAGGTTTTTCAATTTTTTGGCATATAGTTGCTCATAGAATTTCCTAATGATTCTTTTTTTTAAATTTTCTGTGGTATTAGTTGTTATGTTTGCTCTTTTTGTTTCTGATTTTATTTTTTAGGTCTTCCTCTGGTTTCCTTTGCTTGTCTAGATAAAGATCTATTGACTTTATCTTTTCAAAAAACCAATTTTTCACTTTATTATTCTCTCATATTGTTTGTTATTTAGTCTCAGTTTCATTTAATTCTGTTATGTGATATATTATTTCCTTCTTTGTACTAATTTTGGGTTTAGTTTATTCTTGCTTTTTTAGTTCCTTAAGCTGGATCATTAGATTGTTCATTTAAAAAAAAAAAGTCTTTTTACTGTCTTGACATAAGCATTTATTGCTATAAACTTTCCCCCTTAGTACTGCTTCTTCTGTATACCATAGATTTTGTTATGTTGTATTTCCATTTTTATTTTTTTCATTTTAAATTTGCTTCTTGATTTCTTCATTGACTCATTAATAATTCAGGAACATGTTGTTTAATTTCTGTATATTTGTATAGTCTCCAGAGTTTTCTCTTGTTTTTGATTTCTGGTTATATTCCACTGTATCAGAAAAAATAGCTGATATCATTTTGACTTTTTGTATTTGCGAACACTTGTTTTGTTATATGGTGTATTCTGTATTATTTTTCAAGTGCTAATGAAAAGAATGTGTGTTCTGCACTAGTTGAGTGAATAGTTAATTAAATGTCAAATGGGTTCATTTGATCAAGTGTGCAGTTTAACTATGATGTGCTTTAGTTGATTTTTTCTCTCTGGATGCTGTGTCTTTTATTGAGAATGGGTGTTTTGTATTGTAGACTATTTCTCTTTAGATCTATTAATGATTCCTTTATATGTTTAGGTGCTCTGATGTTGGGTGCATATGGAGTTATATTTATTATATCCTTTCTTTGAATTTATCCTGTATCATTAAATAGTGACTATCTTTGTCTCTTTTTACACTCTTTGACTTGCTTATTTTATCTTGTAGAAGTATGTGTACTCTTGTTCTTTTTTGTTTCTCATTGCATGAAATATGTTTTTTTATTCCTTCACTTTTGGTCTATGTGTGTCTTTACAGGTGACATGGATTTCTTATAGGCAGTATAAAGTTAAGTTTTGTTATTTAAAAATTTATTGAACCAAACTATATTTTTTAACTGAAGAATTTAGTTCATTTACATTCATTTTATTATTGATAAGGACTTACTACTGCCATTTTGTTACTTGTTTTGTGGTTGTCTTATAGTTCCTGTCTTCCTTTCTTACTATCTTCATTTACACTTAAATGAGTTTATCTGGCAGTATGTTTTAATTTGTTGCTTTTTACTTTTATTGTATCTATAATAGGTTTTTGCTTTTTGTTTATGTAAATTTTCCAAAAATCTAATATATGTAACAAGTTCTTTTAAACAGATGACAACTTATCTTTCATCACAGAGAATAGACACAAAGAAAAACTTAGTAAAAGTCTACAGTTTAAATACATACCCTCTGATATCTTTACTTTTTATTGTCTCTATTTAGGTTTTTATGTTGCCTATCTCTTAATTAGTTGCTGTATTTATTACTGTTTTTGATAGGTTTGTCTTTTAGTCTTTATGTCTAGAAACCAGTACATTACATACCACAATTACAATATTAGAGTATTCTGAGTTTGTCTGTTTACTTTTATTAATGAGTTTTATACCTTCAATTGTTTCCTTTTTGTATGTTAGTGTCCTTTTCTGATTGAAATGCTTTCTTTAGCACTTCTTATAAAACAAATCTGGCAGTGATAAATTCTCTCAGCTTTTGTTTGAGAAAAATGTTCTCTCTCCTTCCAGTTTGAGAGATAGCTTTGCTAGATAAAGCATTCTCAAGTAATAGTTTGTTTTTTATTTGTATTTTCATTTTTTTTCAGCCTTTTGAATATGTTCTTCTACTCCATTCTGGCATATAATGTTAATTCTGAAAAGTCCATTGCAATGCAAATCAGAGCATTTTTTTCAGTGTCCATAAATACATTTTATTATTTTTTATTTTTGATTCTGTGATACATTTACAGGACGTGCAGTTTTGTTACACAGGTAAATGTAAACGTATGCCATGGTGGTTTGCTTCAGCTATTAACCTATCACCTAGATATAAAGCCCAGCATGCATTAGCTGTTTATCTTGATGCTCTCCCTCCCCCAGCTGCAACCCCTGACAGGTCCCAATGTGTGTTATTTCCCTCCCTGTGTCCATGTGTTCTCATTGTTCAGCTCTCACTTGTAAGTGAGAACATGCTGTGTTTGTTCTTACGTTCCTGCATCACTTTGCTGAGAATAGTGGATTCCAGATGCAGCTATGTCCCTATAAAACACCTGATTTCAATCCTTTTTATGGCTACATAGTATTTTATAGTGTATGTGTACCATGTTTTCTTTATCCAGTCTATTATAGGTGGATATTTGGGATGATTCCTTGTCTTTGCTATTGTGAATAGTGCTTCAGTGAACAGACATATGCACACATCTCTGTAGTAAAATTATTTATATTCCTTTGGGTATATACCCAGCAATGGAATTGCAGGGTCTAATGGCATTTCTGGTTCTAGATCTTTGAGGAATCACCACACCATCTTCCACAATGGTTGAACTGATTTACATTCCCACCAACAGTATGAAAATACTCCTATTTCTCCATAAGCTCAACAGCATCTGTTGTTTCTTGACTTTTTAATAATCACTATTCTGACTGTCATGAGATAGTATCTCATTGTGGTTTTGATTTTCATTTCTCTAATGATCAGTGATGTTGAGATATTTTTCGTATGTTTGTTGGCTGCATGAATGTTTTCTTTTCAGAAGGGTCTGTTCATGTTTTTTGCTCACTTTTTAATTTTTTTCTCATTTGAGTTTGTTTGAGTTTCTTGTAGATTGATTTGTTTAGGTTTCTTGCAGATGCTTTTGGGTTTTACATTTAAATTTTTAATCCATCTTGACTTAATTTTTGTATAAGGTTTAAGGAAGGGGTTGGGTGGGGGGGTCCAGTTTCAATTTTCTGCATGTGGACAGCAGTTTCCCAGCAGAATTTATTAAATAGTGAATTTTTTCCCCATTGCTTGTTTTTGTTAGGTTTGTCAAAGATCAGACAGTTGTAGATGTATGGTCTTATTTCCAAGTTCTCTATTCTGTTGCATGGTCTGTTTCTATTTTTGTGCCAGTACCATGCTGTTTTGGTTACTGTAGCTTTATAGCATAGTTTGAAGTTCAGTAGCATTATGCCTTCAGCTTTGTTCTTTTTGCTTAGCATTGCCTTGGCTATAAAAGCCCTTTTTTGGTTCCATATGAAATTTATTTTTTTTTAATTCTGTGAAGAATGTCAATGATAGTTCAGTGGGAATAGCATTGAATTTATAAATTACTTAGGGCAATATGGCCATTTTCATGATGTTGATTCTTCCTATCTATGAGCATGAAATATTTTTTTTTACATTGGTTTGTGTCCTCTCTGGTTTTCCTCAGCAGTGGTTTGTAGTCATCTTTGCAGAGGTTCTTCACTTCCCTTGTTAGCTGTATTCCTAAGTATTTTATTCTCTTTGTAGCAATTGTGAATGAGGATTTATTCATGATTTGGCTCCCTGCTTTCCTGTTGCTGATATACAGGAATGCTTGTGATTTGTGCACATTAATTTGGTATCCTGAGATTTTGCTGAAGTTGCTTATCAGCTTAAGAAACTTTTGGCTGAGACAATGGAGTTTTCTAGATGTAAGATGATATCATCTGCAAACAAAGACAATTTCACTTCCTCTCTTTCTATTTGAATGCCTTGCATTTCTTTCTCTTGCCTGATTGCCTTGGCCAGAAATTCCAATCAATACTCTGTTGAATAGGAGTGGTGTAAAAGAGGGCATCCTTGTCTTGTGTCAGTTTTCAAGGGGAATGCTTCCAGATTTTGCCCATACAGTATGATATGGGCTGTGGGCTTGTCATAGATGGATCTTGCTATTTTGAGGTATGTTCCTATAATCTAGTTTATTGAGAGTTTTTAACATGAAAGGATGTTTAATTTTATTGAAGACCTTTTCTGTGTCTATCAAGATAATCATGTGGTTTCTGTCTTTAGATCTGTTGATGTGAGGAATTATGTTTATTGATTTTTCCATGTTGAACCAGACTTGCCTCCTGGGAATAAAACCAACTTGATCATGGTAGATAAGGTTTTTGATGTGCTTCTGTATTTGTTTGCCAGTATTTTATTGAGAATGTTTGCGTCGATGTTCATCAGGAATATTGGCCTAAAGTTTTCTTTTGTTTTATCTCTGCTAGGTTTTGATATCAGGCTGATGCTGGCCTCATGGAATTAGGAATTTGTAAATTCATTTACTTATTTTCAACATTTTACAAACTTATTACTATAAATATCTTTTTAAGTTCCATGTTAGCTCATCACACTAGTTTATATAAAGCAACATCACACCAGTTAAGATAACATTAGCATTAAATAAAGATTGCTGCTGCAGGATCTGGTAGACAGTTAAAAAATTGTGAGTGCCCAAATTGTGAAAGGGGGATTGTCTATCCCTGAACATACATCCCCACTAGGGAACCCTGAGGTCCAGACCATAGGAGAAGGATTTCACCTCACCTGGAGCTAAGAAAAACTTAAGAGAGCCTTGCAAAATACTGTGGTAGAGAAAGCAGCAGGAAGAGTCCTGTGGGCACTCTCAGTCCCCAGGGAAGCCATTTCTGACTTTGTCTCACAGATGTCCTTCAGATGGGCTGCCAGTGAAACTGATGAAAGATCACAGGGAGAAGGAAACCTCCAGCTTTACTTTGAAACAATTTCAACAAATTGCAGAGTTTCCTGGACAGAATTTGGGGGAGAGTGTGAAAGGCGAATGCAGACTCAGCTCAGAAATTGTGGCAGATGGTCAGGTGCAAAACCTGAAAACCTTGCTTGCTTTTCCAGTGGGGAGGCCTGAAACCTGGGCCAAGTCATCAGTCCTGCTCATTCACTGCCTGGCAATAAACTTGATGCTTTTCGGGGAGGCATGATGGGAGTGAGACTGGTCTTTCAGGCTGCATAGGAGCTGGATGAGGCCTGTTACTGCTGGTTTTCCCCCATTTTCCTGGTGACCTGCATGATACAGCAGAGGCAGCAATAATCTCCCCTGGGAACATAACTTGGTTGGCCTAAGAACCACACCCCATCCTTCAAAGCTGCCACAGTAAGCCAGGTCCAAGAACAGTATGAGCTCAGACACATACAACCTTGCCCCCACTGTCACTAGATCGTCTTTCTCTACCTGCCCTGGTAGCCAATAACAAAGGGTACAATTTGGGGGAGGTCTATGGCCCTGCCCACCACCTCAGAAACATATCCAGGCAACCCTAGGGCAAGCTTGTAGCCTCTTTATACTACTGCAGCAGATGTTTTCTTGAAAGCGCCAACTTCTGGCTGGAGTCAAACTAACACAAAACTAGCACAATAAACAAAAATGCAACCAAAGACCCTCACAAATCCATTTTATATCCCTTTTACCTTCACCAGAGCAGGTGCTGGTATACACAGCTGAGAGACCTGAAGATGGATCACATCACTGGATTTTTTGTAGACACACCCCAGTAACAGCCCAGAGCCTGGTAGCTCCACTGGGCAGCTAGATCCAGAAGAGAAATAACAATCACTTCAGTTTGGCTCTCAGAAAGCCACATCCCTGAGCACCCACATCCAGGAAGCACCCTGTGGAATAAAAGAATCTGAAAAGCAGTTCTTGAGCCCCAGGTCTTCCCTCTGATGTAGCCTACTGAAATGAGAAGGAATTAGAAAAACAATTCTGATAATATATTGAAACAAGTTTCTTTAGCACTCTCAAAAGATCACACTAGCTCACCCTCAATAGCTCAAAACCAAGAAGAAATCCCTGAATTGCAGAAAAAAATATTTCATAAAGTCAATTATTAAGTTACTCAAGGAGGCACCAGAGAAAAGTGAATACCAACTCAAAGAAATTTAACAAAATAGCCACACGCAGTGGCTCATGCCTGCAATCTCAGCACTTTGGGAGGTTGAGGTAGGTAGATCACCAGAGTGCAGGAGTTTGAGACCAGCCTCGACAACATAACAAGACCCCATTTCTACAAAAATAATACAAAAATTAGCCAGGAGCAGTGGCATGTGCCTGTAGTTCCAGCTACCTGGGAGGCTGATGTAGAAGAATTGCTTGACCCCAGAAGGTGGAGGTTGCAGTGAGCCAAGATTACGCCACTGCAGCCTAGCCTAGGTGACACAGTGAACCTTGTCTCAAAAAAAAAAAAAAAAAGTTGCAGGATATGGATGAAAAAACCTCCAGAGAAATAGATAGCATAAATAAAAAACAACCACCTTCTGAGAATGGACACACTTAGAGAAATGCAAAATAAACTGGAAAATCTCAGCAATAGAATCAAACAGGCAAAAATAAAAAATTCAGAGTTCAAAGATAAGGCTTTTGAACTAACCTAATTCAACAAAGACAAAGAAAAAGGAACTTAAAAACATGAACAAAATATCTAAGAAGTTTAGGACTATGTTAAATGTCCAAATCTAAGATAATTAGTGTTGCCAAGGAAGAAGAGAAATCTAAAAGGTTGGAAAACACATTTGAAGAAATAATTGGTGAAATCTTTCCTGAACTTGCTAGAGATAGAGATATAGACATCCAAATACAAGAAGCTCGAAGAACACCTGTGTAATTCATCTCAAAAAGATCATCATCTAGGTACATAGTCATCAGGTTACCTAAAATCAAGATGAAGGAAAGAATCTTAAGAGCTATGAAGGAAAGGCATCAGGTAACCTATAAAGGAAAAGCTATCCAATTCATAGCAGATTTCTCAGTACAAACCCTGCGAGCTAGAAAAATCAGAGTCCTTTGTTTAGCCTCCATAAGCAATAATTATCAGCTAAGAATTTTGCATCCCGTGAAATGGAAATTAAGCATCATAAATGAAGAAAAAATACAATCATTTTCAGACAAAAAAATGTTGAGAGAATTTGCTGCTGCCAAGCCAGCACTCTAAGAACTGCTTTAAAAAGCTCTAAATCTTGAAAGAATTTCTTGAAATGCATCAAAACAGAACCTCCTTAAAGCATACAATCACAGAATCTATAAAGCAATAACACAATTTTATTAAAAAAGTCTTCAGACAACAAATAGCAAAATGAATAGAATAGTAACTCACATCTCAATACTAACATTGAATGTAAATGGCCTAAATGCTGCAATTAAAAGATACAAAATGGCAGAATGGATAAAAATTCACCAACCAACTATCTTCTGTCTTTATCATACTTGATGTTGTCAAAGTTTATCATAAGTTTGATGTCTCTAATAGATTGTGGGTGTATATAATTAACAAACTGAGAGAGTACTATTCCATCTTTAATTTATAAAGAATTCTCTTTTTCATCATGTTAAGACAATTTAATTTTTCATGTATTTTGTCATCTTTTAAGATGGTTTGCTTATTTAGTCTGTATATATATTAGATTACATATGTGCTTGTTCTACTTTAAACTTTGCTTGGTTATAATGTAAAAATATAATGTATGTTTTTAAATTTAATTTACCAAGTGTTTTGTTAAGATTATTTGTGTTGGCATTTATTGGAAACATCCTTAGCTTCAGACTCTGCTTTTTTTAAGAGGCTATGAAGGTCATACGGTCAAAGATATATACGTTCCAAACAACACAATCCCTTATGCTTTACCTGAGCTCTCACAATTTCTGAATGCCTTTCTGCAATGGCCTTGGTTGTACTACCAGACTTGAGATAGCCTTTGCACTTATCTTTCCTCCTGAAGCTGAACTGCTTTGTGGATGTGTATGCATGCCTGGATACAAGAGCCTGCACTTAAAGGATAGCTAATTTGGTGGTGTATAGACAAAGCTTGCACATGCAAACATGGATGTTGGCCATAAGTATATATAAAGCCATTCACTGTGCAAAAAAGAAATAAATAGTGTTGAAAGACAAGGGGTACCTGATGACTAGAAAATATTGACCAGCTTTCCCTAATTTATTCCCACATGTAACTCAAAAACATTATCAAGTTCTAAATATCAATATGGCCACCTGGACCCTTATTAAAATGATATATTCTTTTCAAAGTAGCAACAAAGAATAAATAGTAATTGAGTTTTTAAATTTGAGTTGTAGCTTTCAAATGTTTAGATATATGTTACATGTATTACCATTTGGATTACAGCCCAGAATTCCACAATTGTCAGTGGATGTCCTAATGTTTATAATTGAACATTAAAAAATTAATTTTATCATATTGTTCTCATCAGCTTCTATATCAAGATTACCTAATTTCATAAAATAAGATAGGCAGCCATAAAATTTTAGATCTCAGAAATAATTCAAATAAAAATCATTTACTCTCGCTACATTTTTTAGTCTGGTCCAGTTAATTTTGGTGTGGAGGAGTTTGATTACTAATTAAGTATTTTAATTTTTATTGGCCATTGTAGAAAAATATCTTTTCTATTATGTTTTCATGTGTTCATCTATACATTTTTAATAGTGTCTTTAAGACATCTTGATTTTAATTGAACAGGTTTATGCTATTATAATTGAGAATATTAATTGTGTTTTTACAACAGAAAAAAAAACAACTTTTGATTGATTACAAAACTGGATTGCAATCTATTTTTACCAATAATCTATCTCATTATTTCTCTTTTCTTTCTGCATTTCTCCATTTGTTCCTTTTTTTATTCTTGTCACTCTTACACCCTTTGGCATTATTTCTGAGAGTGTTTGGTGGTAATTTTAAATTGTATCTTCTTTTCTCTCTTGAATGCTAGTATTAGTAGGTATAGATTTCTGCATTGGCAATTCTTGTCTCTCAGCCCTTTGAAGCTTTTACTTATCACTTGGCATTTGAAGTTTCTGCAGGAAGCCTGTTGTAAGTCTCTTTGCTCTTCCTCCATTGATAATCTGTCTTTTTACTCCGGATGCTTTTAAGGTTTTCTCTTTATCATTGATATTTTACAACATAGCTACAATGTTTCTGGGTGTGCACTTTTTTTTATTTATGTGTGCTTTCTAACTGAGCACCTATCTTTCTTCAATACAACTAACTTTATAGTCAGTTTTTCTTAAAATATTGCCTTTCCATCATTTCTTCTATTACTTACTCTAGATATTTCACTCCTATTTTTCATGCTGTTTCACTTTGAGTTTTTTCATTTCTCTCTCTATACTCCACCTTGAAGCACAAACATTGCCCTTTACATTATTAGCTATTCACAATTATTTTTCTTTCTCATTATAATTTATTAATCTTGTCTAACTATAATTCTGTCATTTAGCTCTTGAAAAAATTTGAAATATAATTATTGCAAAGTCCTTTTCAGAGGTCTACCTTTTACATTAATTATAATATTAATTCTCTAATTTATTGAGGTTTTTATTTTTACTTTTTTCTAAACTTTTTTAATGTATTTCGACATACATCTTTGCTAACATTCTGAATGACATATTATTATTTCTTATCACCTTTAATTTTTAAGTCCCTTACATTTAATCCCCTATTCTTACCAGCTCACCAATAGATATTACTTTGGTATAAAATCTTACTTGTGAAAACTTCAGGAGATACCACCAGCTAAAAGCCTGTTTAGGGCAACCTCTAGATGAGTGGCTCTCTGCTTCTCACTACTCCCAAAAGGGTTTTACAGCTGCAGAAATATCTGACAGAGGGTGCATTTCTTTTATGCCTTTTTTTTTTTTTTTAAATCATCTCTCCCTGGGACTTGAAATTTTCATTCAAGTCCCATGTTTGTATGAAGTTTGGTTGATGTCACCTCCACAAAGAATCCTTAGAGAAATAGAATTCTAAGTTACCTCTGCATAACTAATTCAATTTGTCCTGAAATTTCATACTGAATTATAACTTTTTATTGTGGGTAAGGGAGACAGGCCCACTGAGCTATCTGTGTGGTATGTAGTACATAATGCTAGAAATATATATAATACACACAATATATAGTGATTAGATGAGGGTGAGTAGCATACTCATTAACTCAAGCATTTACCATTTCTTTGTGTTGGAATCATTCAATATCCTTCTAACTATCTGAAACCATATAATACATTTTTGTTAACTGGAGTCATTCTACAATGCTATAGAACACTAGAACTTGTTTCTCCTGTCTAGCTGTAACTTTTTATCCTTTAAAAAAAATCTCCTTATCCCCTGCTTCCCACGACTTTTCTCAGCCTCTTATAATCTCTGTTCTGCTATTTTCTTCTATGAGATCAACATTTTTTAACCTCTGCCTGTGACTGAGAACATGTGGTGTTTACCTCTGTGTTCCTGGCTTATTTCACTTACAATGACCTCCATTTTCATTCATTTTGTTGCAAAAGACAGAATTTCATATTTTTTTAAATCGCTAAGTAACATTCTATTGTGTACGTGTACATTTTCTTTATCCATTCACCTGTTTTTGGATGCAACAACATAAATTGTCTTCCTGATTTCATTGAAATGCAAAATATTTGTATTATGTTGTTTCTCACTGAGTATTCTTAAGATAATCAGCGAGAAACAACATTTTTCTGGTATTTCATATGTTTCCTTATGATTGGGGTCTGTTGTGTAGAATTACTGTGTTCCTTTGGAGATACTATGTGTCCTTGTTTGATGTGTTGCTATATTGATTTCTATACATCTGGTGGAAAAGTTACCTTGTCTAATTATATGGAGTAGGTTTCAATGGGAAAGATTTACTTCTGTGAATAGATCTGGGGTGTCAGTTTGGTGGATTACATTGGCTTTTTACTAGGTAGATGCAGTAGTGTAGTTTCCATGTAGTTTTTTTCAACTGTAATTCTTGCAACTGATGTGTCTCGGTGGTTTACGCTGAGAGAATTTGTGGTGATGATGACATGGCTTTTCCATGAATGGGCTTGTCATACTATTTCCCAGGATGGAGGCATGTAGGGACCCACAACTTGGGACCACAGGGCTGTTACTATGACCAGGAGTATGGGCACGTGGTTGTTCAGCCATCCTGGTGGCATGCCTGCCATGAGCGGCCTGTAGGGAAATTTCTCAGGTCCTGGACTTGATTGTACTGCTTCTTGATGGGGGGTGGCCAAATGACCATTTCTTATTAGGTCCCCTATGACAGCTAAAGAATGTTGGGCCTGCCTGCGGGCACGTTTACCAGGACTGGCTCATGGAGCTGCTTCTCAGGTCTGGAACGTGGGGTGCAAGACTTCCTGGCCAGCCTAGGGGTATGTCTACTGAGAGTAGTCCAAAAGGCTGTTTCTCAGGCTCAGGGTGTGGCAGCATAGCTGCTCATCCAGCCTCTGAGCATGTTTGCCGGAAGTGGACCATGGGAGTGCTTCTCAAGTCTGGAACATGGGTGCAAGTTTGCTCCATTGATCTGGGAGCCTGCCCCACAGGGGTGGCCAGTGGATGTCTCTTTGGTATCTAGACATGGGCACACAGCTGTTTAGTGGGACTGGGAGAAGGCTTGTTGGGGCAGCCGCAGGATTTTTTTTCTCAGTCCTGGGGCATGGGTGTATGGCTGCTTGGCCTGCACGGTTGAGTGTCTGCTGGGAGTGGCCCACAGGGCTATTTCTCAGGCCCTGGGCATAGGTGTACAGCCACTCACTGGATCAGGAGTATGTTAGCTGCTGAAGGCTCAGGGCTCTCTCCCAGTCACAGGAGGGTGTTCAGTGGTTTGACCAGGTCAAGGGATGTTCACCCTGCATGGGACCGGCAGATTGCTCCTCTACATGGAAGTGAGGACAGGAGTTGGTTTCCCTACTATGCAGGACCAAGATCACAGTCAATCTTAGGTCCAGGCTCCATGCTACTGGGGTTGTAATATTCAGCCCCTTGTATAATCCAGGTATTTATGTAATGAAGATAGAGCTCCAGTGCTGGAGAGGTGCAGTGGTCTGGCCCCCAGAGAAGGGTGCAAGCCAGAGGCAACACTGATCTCAGGATGGTACTATGCTGTAGCAGGCTGGCTCACAGGGAGTCAGTGGGGGTGAGAGTGTACACATTGTGCTTCTAATCTAAGGCAATGCAGCTGTATGAATTCCTGGCTTCTTTCCAACCTGGCCCCAGTGTTTGTGCAGATGGTGGGATTCTCCTGTAGTAAGGACTATAGTTATCAGCAGTGGCAATAGGGAATGGTAGGGATCTTATGCTTATCTTTTGCCCACAACAGAAAGTTTCTCCTGACTCCAGGCAGATCCAATCCAGGTGGGAAAATTGGGCTGCAGAGGCTGGGTGCTTCCATGCTGCCTCCTGTACAAATGCCTCTCCACTTCAACATTTTCTCCTCAACACTCCAGTCAAATCTAATCTATTTATTGCTTTTGTCTTTTCTTGTTGGGAGAATGAGTACCAGACATCTGTTGCTAGTCATCTTACTGATGTCAGTCTATAATTTATTTCTTTAACATTAAAGTTTTCTTCCATGTGAAATTTAATTTAAAATAATGCACAAGTTTGAAATATAGAGTCATACTGTTTTTCCAAAACAATGTCAATGAACAATTCATCTCTATTTCTTTAATGGTTGGAAATCCTAGCTTTATCATAAAATTCATCCACATATTTCTTTTTGATTAATGTGTTTATCTCTGTGACAATACTATTCAGTTTTAATAACTGAAGCATGCTAACTATCTGAAAGATCTAGTGAGTCTTCAAAATTATTTTTTCATAAACCTCCTGCTATCATAAATGCTTAACTCTTCCAAAAGAATTTTAATAATTTTCTATAAGTAGAAATTACGCAATTCCAATAATTCAACTAATATTTTATTTTGAGATTGTCTTACATTTAAAGAGAATTGGCTTATCAACAGTGTCAGTTTTCTAATATGCTTTATTTTCTCATCATCTGCAGCTCAATGCTCAGATTAGCTACAGACACTGGTATTATATCTTTCCATGTATCAATATTTATACACTTTATTCCAATGCTTTCTTAATATAAAATGTCTAGTACTTGCAGAACAACATCACATAAGATTTCTAGTACTTTTACAAATAAACATTGTACTGAATTTTTTATATTTAAATTTACAGATGCATATGCATGCACAGAAAGAATGTATATTTCAGAAAATAAATGTTTATGTTAATATAATCAAATTTATCAATCATTCCTATGATTCACTTTTGGGGTTTTGATTTAGAAAGCTCTTTATATCTTGTGGTATAAAGACATACAATCATATTTCTTTTAAAAACTTTTTAATGTTGGCTTACATAGTATGACTTTAATTAATATAGCATCTACTTTTGTATGTAATATAAGGAATTATTAATCTAATCTCATGTTTCTTCATATGTATAACTAATTTTTAATTGTTTTCTGAATTGCATGACTTTTTCTGGTTAGTCTACAATGGCAATAGTCATATATCAAATATACGTGTGTATGTGTTTATTGATTGATTAATTTCTGGAGTAACTATTTTACTTGGCTTTCTCTTTATCTATCTCTGCACAATATGACTTTCAGGTGCTGTATGACTTAATATACTGTGGTTTAAGCCACACCAATTTGTTTATTCATTTTCAAAAATATTTTTGCAGTTTTTGGTTCCTTGTATTTCACGATTTTTATGTGCTGCATCAAGATCCATTAAAATTAACCTCTATCAGAATGTGATTGGAAGTTTACATTTACATGGGAAAAGAAGTCGTTTTTATAATATTGAGATTGCTTATCCATAAAAATCTCCTTTTAAAATTTGTAAATAACGTTTTAGAATATTCCTATAATAGTTATGGACATATTTTCAACAAAGACATGAAAACAAGCCATTTCTGTTATAAACAGAAAATATTCCTGTGAATTCCTGAAAATTATTTTTTCCTTTTACAATAATAGCTATTTACAATATAAGTACAAAACTGGTATGCATAAGTCGTGAACAGTATATACAAAAGGGGTGCAGGTAACTTCCATTTTATAATCTAAAAGGAGGAAACTAAAGTCTCCTTGAACTAAAATGAAAGACTCGAATGAACTTATCAACCAGATAATGATTTTACATACTGTCAGTAATTGACTAAGAGAACTGGAAAAGATTTTATTTTTTAATTTCTATATTTACTTCTATTTTATAAAGATATCAGGGTATCTTTACAATCATGATACACATCAAAATTGTAAATTCTCTCCCAAGAATACCGTCTAAAAGTTTTCAGAACTTTAGGATAAAGTAGGAAGTAAATTTTACTGCTATTTTTAAATTGATCATGTAATCATAAATGCCAGTGATATTTTTCCTGTGATTTGCTTCATTAAATGACATGAGCATCACACTTCAGCTTCTGTTCTCACAAGTTCTCATCTGCTTCCTTATACTCCAGGTCTAGTGACCTTCAATCCATTTCTGGGAGAGTCAAGTTGAATTAAACTTTATGCATGTCTGTGTCTTGGAGCTACGTCTCACAACATAGGCATGGGGCTATTTCCTTGGCCTGTAATCCTCAGCCTCTCTCTACATTTTATCTTGTCATTCAAGTCTCACATGAATTATCATTTCTTCAAAGGCCTCACTTTAGCCTCCAATCTAAAGCTGTCGCTCTGCCACTTTCCCTCTCATCACACTGATTTATTTCTTTCATAGAATCCATCTCTGCCTGCAATTATCTTGTTCAATGACTCATTTATACATCTGTGTCTGATGTCCTCCTTCACTGAAAAGGAAGGGCCCTCATGCAGCACTAGATGTATTCTGTTCACTGATGCATCCAAGGCACCTAAAATGGTATCCCACACATAAATACATTTAATAATTAACTTGTTGAATATATGGATAAAATTTCTAAATATTATTTAAATTAAATTACATATTTCATTATAGTAATTTAAGAAATTAATGCCTACATCATAAATCCTAGAATTCTATTTTTGACACATCTGTAATTATTAATGTACTTAGAGCATGTCTTTTCTTTGCCATGAACATTTTTTAAAGCAGTGATGAAAGAAGAGATTTTCTTATTCTTCTTAAAAAATACATAAATAATAAATGTAAAATATGTGTACAAATCCCCAAATTAATTAGAACAATGTGAAAAGTAATAATATGAGAAATAAATAACATAAAAATAATATTCTTAAAAGCTCATGTACATTCTCCTTATTTCCCCCTGCATCTCATTGCTCTTTCCAAAGAATAAGTACCATGAACAGATTGATGTAATTGTTCTTGACATTTTCCTACAGATTTTTAATCTGTGACTCTGTTTATATATAGCCATATATTTCTCTTCAAAGCCTTGGGGAGTTTAATATAATATGCAAAGAGCATTAAGGGATGAAATATCAAGAAAACAAACTATATATATATATATGTATATACATATATAATTTTTTAGAATAAACAAAAATAAAAATAAATAATAAATTTGTTAAATTGATCAGCACAATTTTTGGCACAAGGTTTTAAAGAAAGCACATTGGGAACTGGATTACACTAATAGAGTTACAAAATTTCAAAGTAAATGGAAGTATTTTCTTCAAATATGATTGAATGAATGTGATTTTTTTCTTGTGTGTTAGTGTATTAGCATAAGCAAACTGACCTGAATGCATAAGTAATTTTTTCCTAAAATTTTTCAGTAATTGTCAGAGACAGATTAATTAACTTTAAAATATTCCCGAAGCTCACATAAAATAAATAAAATGCTGTTTATTTAGGGAGAGTAATTAATTTTCGTCAGGGGCTAAAATCACATTCCCTAAAGCAAAATCATCCTGACATTATCAAATACCACAGTATGTTTAAAGAACAATTATAAAGTAATTTACAGAATAAATTTTATAACTTTTCAGCGACCTTTTGAATTAAGTGAAAGAAAATGTTACCATATTTGATTTTTAGCCCTCTTTCCTCAAACAGTTGAACATGCAGAAATAAACAGTGAAATTTTGTCACCTGTGAACCATTAAATTCAAATGACCTAAAAATAATACCTTTAGAAAATCATTGAGTACATTTTTTTCAAAACTTACTGCCATTTTTAAAAATTAAAACTTCTAAAAAACCAAGATACTAGACTTTCTTCACAGTAATGTAGCTTTAACTTCTGAAAGGTTGTTAGGATTTAGTTGTCATCTACTAATTTCCTAGGATTAAAACAAATTAATGATTAATTTGTCAATTGACTTTTTTCTATCAAAATTATTTGTTAAATGTAGGCTGTATTTAAAAACTCATCTAAAAAGCTGTGGACTATGTAAAGAAAGAAATGTATTTATACACTGTTGGGTGAGAACATAAATTAGTTCAACTCCTATGGAAAACAGTATGGAGATTTCTCAAATAATTAAAATTGGACCACTAGTCAACCCAGCAATTCTGCTACTGGATATCTACCCAAAGGAAGATAAATTGTTTTATAAAAAAGGCACCTGTACTCATATGTTTATTGCAGCACTATTCAAAACAGCAAAGTCATGGAACAAACATAAGTGTCCATCAAGTATTGAAAATGTGGTATATATACACAATGGAATACTATGCAGCCATCAAAAAAGAATGAAATCATGTCTTTTGCAGCAACATAGTTGGAGCTGGAGGCCATTGTTATGAGATAAATAACTCTGAAAAAGAGAATCAAATGCCACATGTTTTTGCTTATAGGTGGAAGCTAAACAATGGTTACACATGAACATAAAGATAGAAATAATAGACACTAGGAACTCCAAAAGTGGGGAACATGGGAAGGAAGAAAGGTTTTTAAAGCTACATTTTGGTTACTGTGTTCATTATTTGAGTGATGGGTTCATTAGAAGCCCATCAGCATTATACAATATACCTATGTAACAAATCTTCACATATACTCTCTGAATCTAAAATAAAATAAAACTAAATTTAAAAAAACATATTGCATAGCATTAAATAGTTATTATCAGAATCTTGAAATAGAAGAAATTTTTCGAATTTTAAATTTATAAATAGTTAAGGAAATAAACAGTTATAGAAGGCAATATGTAGTATTAATTAATAAACAGAATATTGTTTAGTTGAAAATGAAAGACTAAGAGGAATCAAAATATAGGTAAGTTTCTCAAGTAGTCTACCCATATTTTCTTTATATTTCCACTTTTTAAAAAAATTTTATTTTTCTTAATTGGCAAATATTACTTATGCATGTTCCAGGGATACATAGTGATATCTCAATACATATAATGTATTTTGAATCTGATCAGGATCCACTCTTGTAATCATCATTAATGCTAACTTCATATCACCTGAATGTTCACAATAAACTTGTAAGCTTTTTCTAGATTCTCTTTGCAGTAATAACATTTGACTATAAAAAATAAATAAAATCAGAACAATAACTATGCCACATTCCTGCTGAAAATTTCATTGCTGTCATATAAATAAATACTAACATTCAAGGCCTTATGTAATCTGACAAAACACTGCTCTTTAATTTCTTACTGCATTCTTAGATTATAATAATAATGTCTAGCCTTTCTAAAGTGCTTGTATTTTCTATGTTATACTATTTAATTTAACTCTTACAAATGTTCTATGATTAGTCATGTCTCAGTATCTGTTGGGGACTGGTTCCAGGACCGCTCCCTCCTTCATATCTACCACAATCCACAGATGCTCAAGTCCCCCAGTTGGTTTCTGTATTCACAGATGCAGAACCCCAGATACAGAAAGCTAAATGTAATTACAATTTACAGATAAGTAAAGAAAATCACAGTACAAATTACTTGTCCAATAATGCCTAAATGTGCCAAGACTAGAAGGGAAATCTATTCACTTACTAGATAGTAGAAACCAAGCTTGTCCAACCCATGGCTCATGGGCTGCGTGCAGCCCAGGATGGCTTTGAATGAAGCTCAACACAAATTTCTGGATATTATGGGATTTCTTTTGAGATTTTTTTTTAGCTCAGCAACTATTGTTAGTGTTAGCGCATTTTTTATGTGCGGCTCAAGACAGTTCTTCTTTCAGTATGGCCCAGGGAAGCCAAAAGATTGGACACCCCTGGTAGCCATGATTCTAAAAATCCCTCTAGTAAGCAATTACTGTCTGCCAAACAATATATTAGGGAATAGAAATAGAAAGGAAAAAGCAACAATAGCATTGTGTAGGATACTCTTAAATGTATCCAAATCCAGCCTGAAATGTAAGTAAATAAAATACAAATGTAATAGTTTAATTTTTCCAAAGTGGAAAGAGAATGAGAAACTGCTGGGCTCACACATGGAACAGGAACAGTGGGTCCATTGCACCTTCTACAATCACTGCTTGGGTTTTTCCCTCTCTCTTCACTCCATAGATTTAAAATGACCTAAGCTCACATATCTCACTTGTCTCGCTTACCCCATGCTAGTCACCTGGGATACAGTTAAGGATCAAACTTAACCATAATCCTTATTATATCTTTATCAGTAGCCTTCTGTTATAGCATTCAGGCAATTATGTTCCATACTCAATTTTGAGCTGATGGTTGAGACATTGACCAAACAGCTGGCAGACATAATAAAATTGTTTGTAGAATCATGATTTGTCCCTCCCCACAATATCCTCATGGCCTAGCATTCTGACATTTGAGTCATTTACGATAAATGGTGGTCAGCAACCATCAAGGAGCACAGTCTCTTCAGTGGAAACAGGCTACTCTCTGTGCTAAAGGTTGCTGCTATTGTTTGTCCAAATATGTGTGATCATATAAAGTCATAGTGATCTGTTTATTATTTTATCCATTTATTTAACTTTCACTGAGAATCTATTAGGTTGTTTTAAGAGTAATTGCGGCTTTTACCATTGAAAGTGATGCAAAATTGCAATTACTTTTGCACCAACCTAATACCATGAATCAGTCACTGTTCTAGATTTTGGTAAACAAGTCTGTGTCAGGGCTCCCAAGACTATTCCCGATTTTGGTGATTTACTAGGAGGACTCACAATATTCAGCATATAGTTGTACACATGGCTATGATTTATTGCAGAAAACAGAAACAAAGAAAATCCAGCAAAGGGAATAGGTGCATAATGAAAAGTCTAGAAAAGAAAAGTGGAGTCACACAGAACACAATTTCTACAGCAGAGTGTGACAACACATGAGAAATATTGCCTATCAGGGAAGCTCATTAAAGACTCAGTACCCAGGGTTTTTATTGCATGCTCCTCACAAAAGCACACTCTGCCTAACAAATACAACATTTCAGACTCCCAGAAGGAAAGTAAGTAGTTAGCATAAACCATATTGCTTGCACAGTCTAGACTGAGTGAACCATTCCTATCAGTTATGGAATTGTGCAAACCATTCTGAAATCCAAGTTTCCAAATACCAGACAAGAGTGTACCTTGCAAGCAGACTTTATAATGTTGGCAATCTCAGGTCTGCTGTGTTAACTATTTTCTGCACATAAATAAACCTTGCTCTGTTAGAACTTATTCTCTGGCATATGTGTGTTTGTGGCTGTGGAGGGGGAGACTTAAAAAAGCAATAAGTTATATGTAATAATATACAGTAGACCCTGCCCCAGCTCTTAATATATGTCAGGTGCTACTCTAAGTTTTTTTACCTATATTAGCTCACTCAATCCTTAGAGCAGTGTTTTAATATGGATATCCAATGTAATAATTCCTATTTTACTATGAAAACTAAGTCACAGAGATTAGATATATTGGTCAAATAGAAAAAAGTAAAGTCAGACATTGGAGGTAAGCAAGGAAACTCCAGAATCTGTAACTTTTATCATTATGTAATTCCCTTTCTAAAACAATAAACAAATAAGAAAACATCAAATAGTAATAAATGCTAAGCTGAGAAGTAGAATAAGGGATTATCAAAAAAATGTATGCTATGTGCAGGGATTGCAATTGGCTGGCATCACTAGTTGCTTGTCCAGCTGTTATTGTACCTTCTTTGCAATGCTTCCTGGGCTGATGCCATAAAGATAATTTGGCAATAAAATGGAAAAAAAAAGGAATGTCTCATGAGAGAGTCACTTTAGCAATTCTACTAGAGCTAGCCCCAATTTAGGGCTCTCTATCAAGTGAATTACATATTCTTATGATATAAGCCACTTAAATAAGGTTCCTTTACATATAGCTATAAACAGGTTTTCTTAGTCAATGACACTGAAGTTGTAATCTCAATGACAAGGAAGAGATCACTATGTAAAAATAATTTCAGGCTGAGAAAATCATCTAAGTCAGACATACTAGTCAGTGTATATGGGAAACTACACAAATGCAAGAACTGATAAACCTTAATATGTGAGTAGGAGATGGTGTAAGAAGTTGAAGTGGTGAGTAACAACTTATTAAGCTTTGGAGACAGTAGTAGTATGAATTGTGAATATTATTTTATGTGCAGTTGGAAGCTACTAAAGAGTTTTAAGCAGAGATGTGAATTGTGTTTGTGCGTTTAAAATCACTCAGCTAACTGCAGAGGATAGAAATTTGAGGATCCACCTTGGAAGCAAGTAAACAATTTGGAGGCAATTAATAATGCTCATGTAAAAGATGACAACATTTTGTATTAGATAATAAAAGTACAGAGTAAGTGAATAGACTTAAGAGATTATTTATTTGTTTTTATTTTAGTTTTTAGCGACGGGGTCTAACTCTGTTACCCAGACTGGAGAGCATTGGCATGATCATAGCTTAATGCAGTCTTGAACTCCTGAGATCCTCCCGTCTCAGCTTCCCAAATAGCTAGGACTACAGGCACACATCAGCACACCAGTTAGCTTAATTTTCTTTTATTTATTTATTTATTTATTTATTTTGTAGAGACAAGATCCTGCTATGTTGCCCAGGCTGGCCTTTACTGCTGGGCTCTAGTGGTCCTCTCACCTTTACCTCACAAAGTGTTGGGATTATAGGCATTTGCCACAGCACCAGGTCTGAGGTAATGTTTTGTATATACAGCCAATAATATGAATATTAGAGAAATAAATTATATCAAGTAGTAGAGAAATAAATTATATCAAGTAGTCGAAAAATAAATTATATCAAGAACATCTTTTTTATTGGATTATTTGTCTTTTTTTTTACTGACTTGTAATGTTTGGTTACATGTCCTTTATCATTAATATATTAATATATACTGCAAATATATCCTTTCCATTGACTAGCAATTTTTTTCTACACACACACACACACACACACACACACACACACACCCTCTATGTACAAATGGCTGAAAGACATAGTACATATTCTCAACATCATAAAAATTTAAAATATATAAGAGATTTTTCAGTTTAAACAAGATGTAAAGGTGATTAAAATTGTCTATCCTATTCTTGTGTACTTGGAATAAACCCCTTAGTTGTGGTATGCAATTCTTTTTGTACAATTTTATTCAATTTTGCTTATAAATTGAGAACTTTTGTATCATGTCCATTATGAGAACTTTTGTATCCACGTTCATTATTGATACTGGTCTCTAGTTTTCTTTTCTTGTTATGCTTTTGTCTAGTTTTATTATTGGGGTAATACTAGCATCATAGGATAAGTCAAAATGTATTCTCTCTACTTTAATCTTCTGGAAGAGATTATAAAGAATCAGTAACATTTCTTCTTAAATATTTAGTAGGATTCATTAGTGGACCCATCTGGGCCTGGTCCTTTTTGCACTGGAGGATTATTAATTAGTGACTCAATTACTTTAAAAATAAAAGCTATTCAGATTATCTAGTTCTTTTTTGTGAGTTTTAGAAGGTTGTTTTCTTCAAGGTATTAGGCTATTTCATCTACAGTAGGCCATTTCATCTACATTATCAATTTTATGGGTGAAGAATGGTTCATAATAGTCATTCATTATTCTTTTAATATCCATAAGGTCTTCAGTAATGTACCTTCTTTATCTTTGATTTTAGTAATTTGCATCTTCTCTCTTAGCCCTATCAGAGAAGTGATTTTGCAGAAATCTAGGGAAGCAGGAACATCCACAAGACATGCTGAAAGTTGGCAGAAACAATTAAATAATAATTTTCATGAATTCCTATAAACTGGATATGAAATCATGTGGCAGTGAGAAAATACTGGGTGTAGCAGTCATAGTAGGGCTTCCACATGTTTGTGTGTTTCATCTCTAGAGACTCTATCAGATTTATATGGTGTAAAAAAAAAAAGATACCTTCATTTGTCTGGCAGGGGTAGAGGAATATAATCATTATCAGATACACCCCCTAACATTCTCCATGTAAAAAGCCTGCTGTCCAAGAGAAAAGACATACCCAATTTATGGAAAGGTTTTACTTCCATTCAAACTTCATCTGATCTCCTATCTCACTGAAGGTGAGAAAGGTTATTCCACACTTCCGTGAAGTACATGCTAAGGACACAAGTCTACAAAAAGATTGAGATGAGTCAGACCCTCTCTGAGGAAGGATATGTAGGAAAGCCCAAAGCCAAAAGAGTAGGCAAAACAAGGACATTAGAGCATTTTAAAGCTGAAGGCACTTGTACCTAAAGCAAATATTTAACTAAATACAACTCCTCACCAAATTAATACAAATTATCATAATAAGGAGATATTTACCAACGATTTTATTGCCCAGTATAACTTGTCTGGCTTTCAACCCACCAGTGTGTGAGGAATTTCTAAAGATAAGAAAAGGCATTTGGAAGAGATAAAGGGGACATCAGAAGCATACCCAAATTTGACACAGATACTACAGTGATAAACTGTGGAATTTAAATGAAGTATTTTTAATATGCTAACAACCCTCATATAAAACAGAGACAACATGAAAGAACAGATTGCTAGTGTAATCACAGAGATTAAGATTCTAGGAAAGAATCAAAAGGAAATGCTAAAAATTAAAAGCATTGTAACAGAAATGAAGCCTTTCTTTAATGAGCTTACCATTAGACTGGACACAGCCAAGGGAAGAATCAGTGAGCTTGAAAAGTGCTTGAAAAATACTTCCCAAACTGAAATGAAGTTTGTAGGACATTGGTCTGAACACTCAATCTGATATAAATGCCATTTACATAATTCTATTATATATATAATTTATAATATGTAGCGTGTGTGTGTGTGTGTGTGTGTGTGTGTATAAAATTTATATAGATCCATTCCCAAGATAGACCACACTGTGGATCATAAAATTTCTTAAAGTAAACATAGGAAGAAATCTATACAACATTGGGTTTGGTGATGAATTTTTAAATAGAAATAGCACAAACTATAAATTTAAAAAAATGGTCTTTAGACTTTATTAAAATTAAATTTTCTTCACAATAGATGATGTAAGAGAATATTTTTTACAAAATCAGACTAGAAAAACTATTCACAAAACACATATTTAAAGAAAGGCTTATAACCAAATTATACAAAGAACTATTTAAATGTAACAAAATGAAAGCAAACCATCCAACTAACATAAAAGAGCTAAACAGAAAATACATACGTATATATATATATAAGCTTCTGATGAATCAGCTTGCAATAAAATGTTCAATATCATTTTTATTAGTGAATTGTAAATTAGTACAATGATGAGATAAAACTACACACACATAAAAATAGCTAAAATCCAAAAATCCAACAACGTTAGCTTCTGGAAAGGATGCAAAGCAACAGAGATTCGCATTTTTGCAGATGAGAGTATGAAATCGAACAAGAACTTTGGAAGACAATTTAGCAGTTATTTTTTTAAATTGTACTTTAGGTTCTGGGTTACGTGTGTAGATCAGGCAGGATTGTTGCATAGGTACACACATGGCAATGTGGTTTGCTGCCTCCATCCCCCCATCACCTACATCTGGCATTTCTCCCAATTTAGCAGTTTTTTAAAGCTAGACATAGTCTTATCATGCTTCATCTGATTTTAAATATTATATTCACATAAAGCCTGCACCTGAAGGTCTATGCCATCTTAATTTGTTATTACTCAAACTGAAAGCAAAATGTGGTATGTAATGGAATATTATTCAATGAAAATAAGAAGTAACATATCAAGTTTCCAAAAAATACAGATGAATTTCAAATGCATACTGATAAGTGAAAGAGGCCAGTCTGAAAAAGCTATATATTGTACAATTGAAATTATGTGACAGTTTGGAAATGGAATAACTATACAGATTGCACACAGATCACTGGTAGTAAAGACTTTGAGGGTGGGAAGGTATTTAGTAATTAAAGCACAGAAGAGTTTTTCAGGGTAATGAAACTACTCTGTTGACTTTGTAATGATGAATAGAAGACATTAAGATTTATAAAACTTTACAGTACAAAATAAAAATCTTACTCTATGCAATTGAAAAAATATCATTTAAGAGCTCAGGAAATTTCAAGATAAAGTGCAAAATGTGACAAAACACTGTAACTCTATTACAGATGTATGAAACAAACTTATTGAAAGAGTTGGGGGAATGGGGATGACCTAATGAAAAGAGTATATAAGACTAAAGGCAAAAGAAACTGTACATAATTACTATATTCTACTTTATAAAGTTGTTTCCCATGGAGGTATAGATTGTCAATTCTTTTACCACCATATATGTGTACTTAGATTTAACAATTAAATACTAAATGGAGAATGGTAAGAAACATTGTTTTTTCACTATTTCACTATTGAAGTGGGAAGTTGCATATAAGGGAAAGAGGCTAGAATGATACATATGGTCATTAATTAGAGTTGATGACGTCACTATGAACTCATGTTCAGGTGAGTATACATAGGTTATAAGTACTTATAAGTACCTATTTCCGTTTTTTCTTTTTTGCTCTATCAGCTGATAGAACCTAGAATAAGGCATCACATAGGAGTACAGAACATATTATCAAGGAAATACTTATTTCTAATACTAATATTCAATACAAAGAGCCAAGGTTCCTCCCAGAACTGACTGAATTATTCTAAGACTTTGGCAGCACATAAAATATATACGATATGCCTGAAGCATCTTATAATGCCAGAAAGTAAGGTTATGTTTAGTGTGTGCACACACACAGACACACAAAAACCACATACACCCCTACTTCACACAGTAAAGGCTATTTAAAAGGTATACTGAAGTCACCTGAAAGAGCTCCCAATGGGCAAAGCTAGAATAATTTGAGCATAAAATACATTGTGTTGTGTTGGGTTATAAACCTGAATTAGTTGGCTCGGGCTGCTGTAACGAAATGCTATACACTGAATGGCTTGAACAGTAAAGATTCATTTTCTCACAGTTTGGAGTCTGGAAAGTCCAAAATGAAGGCCCAGCAAAGTTTGGTTTCTGAAGATTGTTCTGTATCCACACTGCAGACAAGCTGACTTCTCCCTGTGTCCTCACATGGCAGAGAGAGAGTGAGAGAGAACTTCCGCTTATTATTAGGTTAGTTGGTGCAAAAGTAATTGGAGATTTTGTTATTACTTTTAATGGTAAAAACTGCAATTACTTTTGCACCAACCTATATAAAGCCACATATAGTCCTAATAAAAGGCTACAAATCCTATCAGATTAATTCTCCATATTTATGACCTCATTTAACTTTTATTTCCTAAAGGCCCTATTTTCAAATACAACCACCTTGGGTGTTATAGCTTCAGCCTATGAAATCTGGAGGGCCACAGTTCAGTCCATAGTGAACTGTAGTCCTGGCCCCCAAAATTCATATTCTTACATGAAAAATACATTCATTCCATCCCAACAGCCCCAAAGACTCAACTCAATCAGTATCAACTCTCAAGCCAAAATTCCAGAGTTTAAATATCATCTAAATCAGATGTGTGTGATACTCAAGGTACTGTTCATTCGAGACAAAATTCCTCTCCAGCTGTGAACCTGTGGCTTTAGAAAAGTAGTGTGCTTTTAAAACACAACTGTGGAACAGGCGTAGGTTAGACATTCTTATCCTAAAAGGTATAAATCGGATGCAAGAAAAGGGCGATAGGTTCTAAGAAAGTCCAAAACTTAGCAAACCAAGTATCACTAGATTTCAAGTCTTCAGAATAATCCTTGGTTCAGTATTCTCCTTCCAGAAGTGATCTTGCTCTCATATTCCCCGGACTTTACTTATTACCCAGTTCAAAGCCACTTTCACATTTTTAGGTATTGGTTACAGGAGCCTTGACCAAAATACAAAATAAATATCCAAGAGTTTATACCGTTATAAATACATGATTGACTACACAAATAAATGGAGGATAAACAAATTTCCTGCACAGAAGAATTTCAAATAATTTATGTAACCACTCTGCCCATCAGGTTTCAGAGTATAAATTCTCACTTTTTAAGTATAACCGAACACAGAGAATTCTTTTCCATGGGTATAATAAGAAAGGAAGGGGAAGAAACTGACTTGTTGGAGGCTTGCTAAACACCACTTCTGCCAAGCCATGTTAAAGGTTTATCCCTCTCCAACTACAGTAGAAATTGCCTTCATTTCTACAGCTTCTATTCAATCTTGATGTTTATGGCAGATTTTCCATTGGCAAAAATACACGAGCCTCTTCCAATTGTTGTCTTCTCCTTACCCCCAGGGACTACTCCAAACTACTCCAGCTTGATATCTCAGATATATACTCGACTACACTAATCTTGTAAATATTTCCCAAAGCTGTTTCCATCATTTCGTGTAGATTAAGCATATTGCTGATACTAATTACTACTATAACTCTTACTGTACATGTATGTGTGTATGTGTGTGTGGTCATTTTAAAAGGAATTTTAAAGAGGTATATGTAGGACATGGCAGAATATATATATATATATATATTTTTTTTTTCTTTCAGGTGAGGCTGAGAAATTATTAGGAAGAACAGAATAATTTCACAGCTGCTTCCTGGATACCTGGGCAAGCCCCCTCTTCATTAAGGAGATGACCATGGCTGGAATGGCTTTGCAGGATGCCACCTGCTTGCTCCTTCTGATGTATCTTGTTATCTCCCTATCACTCATACATAGTCAAACTAGCTGACTGGACTGGTTGTCACTATCTGGACAATGTTTCTGCACCAAGTCACCTCATGTCCACAGCTCTCTTTGACTTAGGAAGGGCTTCTAGGTCCTTCCAGTTTCAGTCACAGCACTCAAAATCACCTGGAGAGAACAGCCTAAGGCCACTTTGGCTTTGAGGGTGTATTAGTTTCCTGTGGCTGCTGTAACAAAATAGCATAAACTGGATGGCTTAAAACAATACGCATTTACTCTCTCACAGTTGTGGAGGCTAGAAGGCCACATCGCAGCAGAGCCATGCTGTCTCTGAAACTTGCAGGGGAGAATCCTTCCTTCTCTCATGGCTTCTGTTGGTGGCTGGTAGTGCTAGGCATTCCATGGTCTGTGGGTACATCACCCAAATTTCTGCCTGCATTGTCACATGGCTGTCTTCTCCCTGTCTTTGTCCTCACATGGCATTCTCCACTCTCTGTGTGTCTGTATCTTGTTTTTACTTTTTTTTTTAATTTTTATTTTTTATTGCATTTTAGGTTTTGGGGTACATGTGAAGAACATGCAATATTGTTGCACAGGTACACACGTGGCAATCATACATTCATCTCAGATTGCAGGCCTCCTTATACTATTTTAAAAATAAATCAATGGAGAGAAAACAAAATGTAATTTTCAGAATAATACACCATTCTATAACATTTTAATAAATATTTTAATAATAGATTTCTGTGTCTTTTGAATTCTCTTTTAAAAGCAGAAAATATTTCAGTACACATAAACATAATTACTATACTTGAGGCATAGATGTTTCATGTTAGATTTAATTGTTGACTTTTGTTTTTATTTTTTATGTATCAAGTCTTTCATTAAAGCGAATATGTTGATGAAGTGTCTGTTCTATGTCGGAAATGTGTTTTCAAACACAATACTATAAAATATGTCAACAGAGTTTTACTTTAAAAAATTGTCAGGAACATTTAATGTGAGATATCCCTCTTGAATAATTTTTTAAATGCACAATACAGTGTTTTTAACTGTAGACATGACGATATACAGAAGAAGAAATTGTATAACTTATTTTTCCTGCAAAAATTAAACTTTATGTCCACTAAATGAAAACTCTCCCTCCTGACCTCTGGTAAGCACCATTTCATTCTCTACTTCTATAAATTTGATTATTTTAAATACTTTACATATGTAAAATCATGCAGTATTTGTGCTGCAATACCTGCCATTTTTCACTTGGCATAATGTCTTCAAGTTTTATCAATGATTTTTTATATTGCCTGCTATAGGCTGAACGTTTCTATCACTCTAAAATTCATATGTTGAAATCCTTCTTCCCAAAGTGATGGTATTAGAAGATGATTAAAAAGTAGAACCTTCAAGAATGGAATTGATGTTTTTGTGTCAGAGACTTAAACCAGAAATTATTAAAAACAGAAATAAAAGTGCTTTTATATGAATAAAAACCATGCTTATGTAATTCCTGACTCTAGAATGGCACCAGGCAGGCTTCTTGGATCCTATAGTTTCTTCTTCATAGAACACCTAAGGTAATCTTGTTACATGTCATGGCTTCTGTGAAAGCATCTCAGCATTTTCTCATCCTATATACACACAAAAAATGAAAAATTCCTAGTATGGTCCATGGGTTCCTGAATGCTCTGGCTTCCCTCCCTTCTCTTCTCTTCTGTGCATGTTCCTAGAATACAACAAGCAAGGCCTCAGGAACATTGCATAGAACATAGTTATAGCTATGTGTTTCACTTCTTCACTTCATTTATACATCTACACAAGTACCATGTTATCAGAAAGTTCTTTCTTGCTTGTTTAAAATGGCTGTCTTTTCTATCTATGTACCATGTTGAATTTTTTCTTAATGTCATTTATACCTGATTGTAACAAATTACCACACATGTAGTGGTTTAATATGCATTCATTTTCTTATGGTTCTGAGGGTCAGAAGTCTAAAATTAAGTTTACTGGACTACAACCAAATCAGCAAACCTGTGTTTCTTCTGAGACTCTAGGGGAAAATCGTTTTCTTACTTAGTGCCATTAAATCCCTAGAGGCTGCTGTTCCTTGCCTCCTGGGTCCTTTCTCCATTGTCAAACCCACTGATGTATCTTGCCTCTCTAACTCTGCTTCTTTCTGTATCTCTCTATCCTACCTTAGTTCCTGCCTCTTATAGGGATCCCTGTGATTATATTAGGCCTACTTAGATAATTAAGGATATGATTCCCTTCTCAAAATCCTTAACTTAATCACAACTGAGAAGTGCCTTTCACTATGTAAAGAAGCATAGTCACAGTTTGCCAGGATTAGGATAAAAATCTCTTTGAGGGGGCATTATTAAGTCTACCAAAATGATATAAATAGTATATATTTATTTGTTAATTCATCATCTGTTTTTTCCAAAGAGAGGTAAGCCCCACAAGAACAGACACTTTGTATGTTATGACCATTACTTTTGCTTCATCTCCTAGCAAAATATTTGGCACATTATGGATTCTCATATGAAGGTAATAAAATGCTAATTGTTTGTGGATACATAGCATAAAGGTATTTCTTAGTACTGATGCTTAATAAACAATTTAATTAAATAATCAGGGAGGTAATATTGCTCGTCCTCTAATAAAACATACTCAGTCACAAGATGTCGCTACCCCAAAATAAAACATATGATAGAGGAGATAAAATGAGAAACATTAGTATAGACTAACATCTGATAATGCACTGATGTGGATTTCTGTCTGATAAATGTGCTGTGTTCCCTCTTTGTTATATCCTAGTCATGTATTTTAGCTCATAAGACAACTTTCTCTGATCTCAAATTATTTCCATGTCAAAGATGACATGCCATGTCAACTCTCATTAACAAATACAAATTATAAGTTTTTAAGATTATTATCCAGCTCTTTGGACCTTTTTCTAACAGCATGTCAGTTTCACAAGGGAATGTTATCTCTATTTCCTCAGATTGATCTTGTTTATTTGAATGTCTCAAACTTTTCTTTGTATATTGACTTTTCTTTTTGAATTTGCTACCATGTAATTCTGAGTACAATATTGAAAACTAATTAGGCCCTGTGAAATGTGTTTTTTTTTTCAGTTTCTATCCAAACATATCAATTCCAAATATATCAAATATAAGGAGTAAGAGAAAAATACATAATTAATTTCATTAAATTCAGTTAGTTATTTTACAAGAAAAGAGGTCAAGATGTTTAGAAGATGCAATAGACATAACTCTGTTTATGCAAGTCTTTTTTGCCCAAAGTGTTAGAGAAAAACATAATACCTACATGATAATATTTTACTGTTATTGTCATAAATAAGGAATATAGATTTGTTTGTTCCATTTAATAATTAACTAGGGAGTAAATAACCACTAAAATTAATTACAACACAAAATAATAAGGCCTACGAGGGACTAAAGGAAACACTGGCAGATTCAAACTAGTTTTGTTTGTTTATGTCTGTGCTTATATCTTAAGATTCCCTATAGAGAAGAAGAGAATACAACACACTTAAAACAACTACATAGTAGAGCAATAAGGGAAAATCCCATACGGTATTAGACTAATGGGAGAGTTTCCATCTTCTGTTGTGGGTCATTAACTGCTTATCAAAAATAAAAATAAAAAAAAACAGCTTCCTCAGCTAAATTCCTAAGTACCTCAGGACCAACAATTAATCTTACAAACTTGACAATATTTAAATTGTCAATTAAGCTTAATACCTATTTTTTATTTTAGTTCTGCAAATCTAGCAATTCTCTTCCCACAGGGACCATAATATCCGTTTCTCACTATTACACTTATTTAAATGTGTAAATATATTCTAATAACACGGTATGCTACTTTTCATAGTCTTCTGCAATACTTCTAGAAAAATCATCATTGATTTATTGAACGTCTGCCAATCACACACATTGAATAACTTAGGAAAGATGGGATGTACAAGGAAGAAGGAGGAGAATGAAAGGAGAGACAACGAGGGGGCAGGGAAAAAAAGAGAAGATAGGGAAGGAGAAGAAGCGTCTCTTAACAGGTTTAGCTTCTCTTGTGTACCCGACTTTCTTCTGAATTTAAAAACTCAGAGCCTGGTGTAGTGGTGCAACCCAGTAATCCTAGTGACTCGGGACTGAATCTGGCACTCAAGATCAGATTGGGCAACACATTAAGTCCCCTTTTCTTAAAAGAAACAAACCAACCAACCCTCAATTTGAAGTAATTTATCACGAAATACCTAAAAATGTAACTCTAATATTTTCATATCTAGGGGAGAAATTTACTATTGGTATAGCTTGCATTCCTTTGACAAAATGTAAGCATTTGTGATGATGATGTCAGTTTCCTTAGTATTGTTGCAGGGCCTCCTTTCTGCTTAGAGAAGTAGAGGGTCTACTCTCTACTGAGTGTAGCTGAATACTCGGCGGGACAACCTGCCTACAGAGAGGAGCTACCCACTGTGGGTCTCCCTGAGCTGTTCTAACACTAAATAAAACTCTTCTCCATCTTCTTCAGCCTTCACTTGTCTGTGTACCTCATTCTTCCTAGATGAAGGACAAGAACTCAGGCAAAGGTGCCATGGCCACAGAAATTTCTGGACAGAAAAATCAACACCCCAGAGATCCCATAACAGTATGGTCCTAAATGTATGCAACATTTTCCTTAGCATGATCCTAAATATAAAAGTTGTCTAATTTCCCTTTTCATGTCTACTTTCATTTTTACCTTTCTTTTACTTCCAAGATTAAATAGATATTGTTTCTGCCCAGAGATTAATTCTCTCTCTTGCTCTTTTTCTTTCTCTTTCTCTTTAACAGGAAAACTCATATTTCTAACCATCTACTCTTCAATATTCAAAGGATAACTCATATTTCTAGCCATCTACTCTTCAATATTCGAAGTATTGCATTTCCCATAATAGAAAACTCTGGCTAATTTTACCATTAAAAATATTAGCAGGAATGTGTGTGTGTGTGTGTGTGTGTGTGTGTGTGTGTGTGTTTTCCATTTGTTTCTGTTTTTGCAACACTGCTGTATCTGGCTCTCAATTCCTTCAGCCTTTACATCCATCATATGTGAAGAATTTTAACATTTAATTTCTAACAGCTAGCTGGCACTGACCACAACGAATTATTGAATTGAGAATGCATTGCTATGTATCCTAAAGCTCTAAGCAGCAGCATGTTCCACATGTGCTTCTTTACACACTTGTGTACCTGAATATCCAAGGCCAGGAAGAAACTTTTTCTTACTAAAAGCAGCATCCACATGCATATGCCCACTGTCGTTTTATGTAGCAGAAACTTTCTGTTACATTTCATTTCTACATACTGTATATCTGACTTCTTTATGAAAGTTTGTCTATGTTTTAAACATTTTACCTCTTTCTCAAGTTGGTCCCTTTCTTCTCCTACCACATGTAGGTTAAAAGAATTGTTGGATCCTCTTTTCTCTTTCTAGCCTCGAATTTTTGTCTTGACCACAAGATCAAAATTTGTTTTTAAGTTGATCCTATATCTTCCTGAGTTTCTGATGTTCCTTTTTCAAAGTCTAAGCTTTTCTTTTTACTCACTACAAAATTCTGAAGACTTTTTCTTTTTTTAACTTGCTAACTGTGGTTTTCCTTTTGCCTCTTGGCAAATCTAATTCTTTGAGATAAAGTGTTCCAAAAACAAGTCTTCTAACTTTTTCCTTGATGCTTAGCTTTGTGATAATTCCATTTCCCTCATATTCTCAATATAGAAAATGTATTTAATATTTTTCACATTAAGCTTATCTATTTCTTAAAAATCTTATTTTCCCAAATATATTATGTTTTGATTTATATTTCAAATCATAAATATATATAAGAATATTGAAGACTTGGTGCTGCTATTCAGTGTCTCAGCTGTCATTATGTAAAAGAATAAAAAACAGCCTGATTAATAAACAATATATCATCCATCAATTCAAATGCTTATATACATAAACTGTGCATCCTCTAACTGAGGCTACCCTGTTCCTTAAAATTAATCCAATTCAATTACAAATAGATTACTGATAGTGTAAAAAATGCACTATATATACAGATGTGTCTTTAAGCGTCCAGTCCATATCTGACTCCAATCACATCATTTTGTCCTAATTTTGAAATCTTACTCTCCTTGTGTGATTTTACCAATTTTTTTATCCTGCTATCAACAACTCTCCCTCTCATAAATTATAATGTTTTATGCATACATTGACCTCAAACTGATGATGTACAGCAAATGTTAGGAATGCTTCTGTTGGAGAGATGATCAGGATGCAATATTGATGATGTTAAACCAGCCAGGAGGTGGCAGACAAACTCTTAAGTGTTCCCATATTCACACCCTGTATAATTCCTCCCCTTGCAGGTAGGTGGGGCCTATGATTTGCTTCTAACCAGTCTATCATGGCAAAGATGATGGAATGGCATCCACGTGATGGAGTTATATTACAAAGCAAAGGTTATTAGATATCACTTGCTTGATGTTATATGACTCCATCTAAGCAGATTGAAGAGAGAGATTACACCTGCTTGTTTAATGAAGTAAATAAATACCATGTTAAGAAGTCCTTCATGAAAAAGATCTGCTGGAGGCCTCTAGAAAGTCTGGTAGCCCCTAGGATCTGAGTGTAGTCTTTAGCCAGTCAAAGAAATGCTGGAGCCCTGAGTCATATAGCTAAAATGAAAAGAATCCTGAAAACAATCTGCATAAGCATGGAAGTGGATTCTTACTCAGTTAAGCCTTGATATGAAAAAGCAGCCCAGTCAATTCTTTGACTGCATCTTGTGAGACCCTGAGCAGAAAACCCAGATAACTTCTGCCCAGACTCATTATTCATGGAGGTTTCCGGATTATAAATGCATGCTATTTTCAGCTGCTAAATTTGTAGTAATTTATGACACTGCAATAGAAAACTACCTTTACCATGTATTCCTGAGAGCAATATGTTGCTGAAAGACCACTAATGAATACAGTTATTTGGCTTTAACCTAAAAATGATCTCCTTCTGGAGAACTGGGCTGGGGAAGGGAATATATGATTCAGAAGTATCTCTTTTATGAAGACTAGAGGCCACACTGGGACAAACTTCATATAAAAGGAAGGCCAAAGTTTTTACAATTATTCCAGTCATACATGCCATTAGTTCTAAGAGATAGAAGCCACTGTATAATAAAGAACACAGGGAAAGCGAAATCTAAGCCTTTTCTGGGCATGCAAGAATGTTGAATCTTTTAGCTCTTTTACTACGTTATCCCTTTAGTGTTGTGACTAAATTTTCTGCCCTTGAGCCATATTAGAACATATGTGTATGTGTATGAGTCTCTGTGTGTGTGTCTGTGTGTGTGTGTGTATAATTCAGTTATTCGAGGCTTGCATGTGTATTCAAAGACATTTAAAATTATTTCTGATTTACTCATTTTGGTTGATGAATGTAGGACTATGAAACGTTTCTTAATGAAAGTTGTTTCTGATTATTTTGCCAAATGGAAAAGTATAATCATACCAAATTATGTTTATACTCCTCCATCATTTAAATAAAATGTTTCAAGTATGCTATGATTTTTTGAGTAAATAAGAGACTGCTTTAACTTTTTATTTTTCAGATCTGGACATAATAATTTAGCTTATAGTGGTATTCAACCTTGTTCCCTTAGACACAGTGAGATAAGCATGCTAAAATCAAGTGAGCCCCAGTTTCTCTGATAGGTTTTTAGGAGTAAAAGAGTCACTGAAAACATTATAGTGTTCCAGAGCTGGGAGAAATGGACCAGCAAGCCCCAGGCTTTGTGTTCCAGGACCAGAGCAGGAAGAGGCCTAAAAGGTGTCTATTGTGATCACATGGATGCTGTCTGAAATCAGATCACAACTTCTGTAATTTTGTCTATAAAGATAAATAACTAAAGATACCAGCAGTAAATTTGGAGCCCAAGAGGGATCATCATGAACATTACGTCTATTGTCAGGCATATTGGTCTAAATGAAGTTAACCCAACAGAATCATCCTGCTGTCTGCACCAGAGGTGGAAAAACAGAGGGGCAGGGGTTCTTGGGGGAAGAGCAAAATTGTTGAAGAAAATCTGATGTTAGTAGGATAAGAACTTTGTGATTTAGAATTACTTATTTCTGTATATAATACAGAAAATAATCTTTGTTTAGAGGAGCTTGTGTTAAGAACTTAATGGGAACAGACCACATGAGTATTTATTTAGATATCCTGCTTTTAATGCTTCAATTCTCTTCATAGCCATTTGAAATGTTATCCATATTGGATTTATTTAATATTAGGTTTTTCACTTGGCACGGTGTAGTTTGCAAATATGACAGTATGTGTTGTAATACCTCAAGAACTTGCAACCTAGGAATAAAGGTAATACAGTGTGCACGTTACTATCATATATCATTAAGGCTTGCAGCTACAAGTGGAGAAAACAAAATGTGCACAAACAATAATAATGTAACAGGAGATGTAATATGTGATTCTATGTTAATATTTTTGAAGCCAGGAACATAGTCTATCAGAGAGACAATGTCGCAGCAAGTGTCATTATTTTCTTTCTTATCAAACTTTGGGACCAGATAATTTTGGCTGTAACTATATAATATGACTTAATTATAAAACAAAAAGTGGTCAAATAATATCACTTGAATTCCTATCAAGAGTCACAAAACACTCTGAGAAAAAGCACAAAGCCCTTTTGCTTCTACTCAATTCAACTTTGTGCAAAATATGACAGAAAATATAAAAGTATGGATAAATCCCTGAAAGCAAAGAGAATGCAGTGGTGTGGAAATAGGAATGGAACATTTGGGGAAGTTTGGAGGCAGAAGTGAAGTGAGAACAGTAAGCCCATTTCCAAAAGCTAAAAAAGAGATTAAGCTTGCTTGCAGATTATTTAAACCCTAATTTTTAAAATCGTGAATACTAATAGGAGAGAAAATAACTGAAGAGAAACTTAAAAGAGATTACTGGATGTATGAGTATAGAGTGAGAACATGCCACAAAAACAGTTCCATTAGTTTGAAGTCTGTCAACGAAGTCTATTACAATGCCATTTATTACTTAGACAAATATCAAAGAGATTTTATAAATAAATAAAAGTAACTACATTCAAAAATAATACTCTTGGTATGGTATTGGCATCATTAGAATAATTATCTCCTCATTCTAGCATTTGAAGAGATTCGGTGTAAAGGCGAACCTCTCAATTTTTGAAGA
>PVKP010010030.1:36713-66144 GCA_004027715.1 Plecturocebus donacophilus | reverse complement strand
ATAATTCTAGATGCTGAAATCAGGGTGGTGACTTGGCTGCACTCTTTCTGAAGACACTAAGGGAGAATCCTTCTTTCTTTTAGTGTCTTCAGGCATTTCTTGACTTGTGGTTGCATGATGTCAATTTCTGCTTCCATCTTGATGTAACCTTCTCATCTCTGTATATCAGTACCTTCTGTGTTTCTTCTAAGGAGATCTGGTGGGATCCGAAGCGGAGTCCGTCCAACAAATCCGGCGTCCTGAACCTCCTCCGCCAGGAGCGGGAGTCGCAGCAGAAGACCACTCGAGGAGGTCCTGAGAACAGGAGTCTTATGGGTTTGACCTGGGTCTCGCCCACGTCCCTTTCCCAGGCGTCCCCAAACCTGCCACTTTCACTGAGGCGGCAGTCCCCGCCGCCATTTTTTAAAGGGGTCGCAGCCTTACTTCTGGACATTTGTTTTCTAAGTAAAGGTTTTTTGGAACACAGCCATGCCCATTCATTTACATATTGTTCATGGCTGCTTTCACCCTACCATAGCATATTGAGTAGTTGGGACAAAAACCTTTACAAACCAGCCAAAATATTGCCCTCAACTAAAGATAAATAGAAATAAAACAAAGTCTTAAATTTACATCTAAAACATAACCCTGGCCCCTTTATGAAAAACATGTGCTAAAATGTATTAATAATGGTTAAAACCAAGTGCTTTTTTTTTCAGAGATTTGCAATAATTAATACCTATTTACGTGGGCTTTTCCCCTAGGTCTTTACATTTTACTATAAAACACCCAAAGCTGGGCCATTCTCTTAACCTCTGATCAAATAAGCCTATTTAGAAAAATCTAAGTGTTTTGTTTACATCACTGGGAAAACTAATTTGTAATATATGATTGACATAATAAATCATTACTTCTAATGAAGCACATTTTTAGAAAAACAAAATCTTTGTGCATCTGTTTTCAAAAGCTCCAGTGCACTTTCCAGCTCAGTAAGAATCCTCATTTGGAATTCACTGGGAGTTCCTGCTGAAGTGACGTATTGACCTGAATGAAAGAGGCTGGCCTCCAGCGTAGACCTCAAGCTGTGTTATCAAGTCAAGAGTAAGGCCCCTCTCTCTCTTAAATCTAGCGGTGGGCAAGGAGAGGACATGGGCCAAAGTTAATTGACTGATCTTTTAATGATTTTATTGCCATTTGCAGACACTTTTCTTGTATTTTTACTTATTTGGCCACAATAATTTGAAATTATATAATGCTTCATAGGTTAGTAAGCATTTTCAGAAACATATCATTTGATATCCATATCAACTCAGGAAGTCTTTTCTTCACACATGTCATAGATGAAGAAACTGAAGCTCAGTGGCAGTCAGTAAATCATCCAGCTTCACGGAGAATAAGACCAAAAGTTACTAACACTCACCAAGCAACTATTAGATGGCAGGCACCATCTCAAGCCAGAACTAAAATCTTGATTTTTAGACTCTGTATTAGTCTATTCTCACACTGCTATAAAGATAATACCTGAGACTGGGTAGTTATGAAGGATAGAAGTTTCATTGACTCACATGGCTGGGGAAGCCTCAGGAAACTTACAATCAAGGCAGAAGGGGAAGCAGGCACCTTCTTCACAAGGCAGCAGGAGAGTGAGTGCAGGAAAAATACAAAATTATTATTAAAAATACAAAAATTAGCTGGGTGTGGTGGGCCATGCCTGTAGTCTGAGCTACTTGGGAGGCTGAGGCAGGAAAATAGCTTGAACCCAGGAGGCGGAGGTTGCAGTGAGCCAAGATCATGCCACTGCCCTCCAGCTTGGGTGACAGAGTAAGACTCCGTCTCAAAAAAAAAAAACATAAAAAACCTAATAATTATCCAGAGACACATTACAACTTCCTGTGCTTAGATATTTCAGAATATCATAACTAAACCCTTAAAAAGTTCTTAAGGCTGAGTGCCATGGCACTTTTTTTTTTTTGACAATTGTCACCTTTAAAACCATCAGATCTTGTGATAACTCCTTCACTATCATGAGAACAGAATGGGGGAAACCGCCCCCATGATCCAAACACCTCCCACCAGGTAACCTCCCTCCACATGTAGGGGTTACAGTTCGGGATGAGAGTTGAGTGGGGACACAGAGCCAAAACATATCAGACTCCAAGTCTAACATGGTCTGAATGTTTGTGTTTCCCAAAAATTCATATGTTGAAACTTGTTGTCCGATGTTATAGTATGAAGAGTTGGTGTCTTTGAGAGGCGATTGGGTGTCATCTATGAGAAAATGGGTCCTCGCCAGACACTTGCCAGGACCTTGATCTTGGACTTCCCTTCCTCTAGCCTGTGAGAAAAAAAATTCTGTTATTTATAGTACCCAGTTACATACCCAGTTATAAATTGGGTCAGTTTATTGTACTTTTTTATAGCAGCCTAAATGGATTAAATGAAGTCCAATACTCTTACTATCACAATTTATTATTTCCCATCATAGTGAGTACTAGGGATAGTAGTGATTGTGGTAACTTTTGAACATACAAAAACATGTAAAACAGTTTCCCTCAAACTGAGAATAAGATGACTAGGAGAAAGGAGACATGACTATCAAACTTTAAGGCAAATGCTGTGTATAAAGTTACTGAATGAATAGCATTAAAAATATGCATATACTACTGGATGAAGAATTAAGCTGAAGAGCAAGAAGAACTTTTTTCTTTCTTTCTTTCTTTCTTTCTTTTGAGATGAGGTCTTGCTCTGGTATGGTTTGGCTGTGTCCCCACCAAAATCTAAATTTGAATTGTTTCTCCCACAATTCCCACGTGTTGTAGGAGGGAACCCAGAGGGAGGTAATTGAATCATGGGGACCGACTTTTCCCGTGCTATTCTTGTGATAGTGACTAAGTCTCATGAGATCCAACGGGTTTATCAGGGGTTCCTGCTTTTACTTCTTCCTCATTTTTCTCTTGTTGCCAATGTAGGAAGTGCCTTTCACCTCCCACCGTGATTCTGAGGCCTCCCAAGCCATGTGGAACTGTAAGTGCAATTAAACCTCTTTCTGTTCCCAGTTTCAGGTATGGATTTATCAGCAGCATGAAAGCAAACTAATTCACACGCTGTCACCCAGGCTGGATTGCAACAGTGCAAACAGGACTCACTGCAGCCTCTACTTCCTGGGCTCTAGCGATTCTCCTGCCTCAGCCTCCCAAGTAGCCAGCATGCATTACCAAGCCCAGCAAATGTTTGTATTTTTTCTAGAGATGAGGTTTTGCCACGTTGCCCAAGCTGGTTTGAACTCCTGAGTTCAGGCAATCTACCTGCCTCAGCCTCCCAAAGTGCTGGGATTACAGGTGTGAGCCACAACACCCAGCCTTAAGAACTTTTTAAGAGTTTAGTTGTGATATTATGAAATATTAAGCATAGGAAGTTGTAATGTGTCTCTGAATAATTATTAGTTTTTGTTTTGTTTTGTTTTGAGATGGAGTCTCACTCTGTCTCCCAGGCTGAAGTGCAGTGGCACGATCTTGGCTCACTGCAACTTCTGCCTCCTGGGTTCAAGCTATTCTCCTGCCTCAGTCTCCCAAGTAGCTGGGACTGCAGGCATGGGCCACCAAGCCCAGCTAATTTTTGTATTTTTAGTAGAGATGGGATTTCACCATGTTTGCCAGGCTGCTCTTGAACTCCTGACCTCAGGTGATTCTCTGCCTCAACCTCCCAAAGTGCTGGGATTACAGGCGTGAACCACCACTCCTGGACTAATGATTAGTATTAAAGAGAAAACTTATCTTTTGGGAATGATTCCAGTGTAGTGCTACTTAAAGTCAGCAGCTGCATGAAATATTTCCCTTCCAGTTCTGTTATTCTAGGATACTGCACCTACAAAGACAGTGTTTTTTTCTCCACTTTAACTCCTATACAGTCATTGTGAAAGACTTTGTAATTTCAGATAAAAATATGCTTCTTGAAGTATGTGTCATCAAGCTCTATGCAAATGTGAGGCAGAAACAAGTATGCTTTTCCTTGATTCCTTGCTGAGGTCACACACTACCAGATTTGCCAGAATTATCCACTCATTAACTTGTCTGATAAACATTTATTTTATATACACTATGTACTTGATTTACAGGTTATAAAACAACTTTAGTAAAACCATTTCCTATCTAACAGATTTTGAGTGGCCTTATCAAAACCAATGCTAGTTTCACATACAAATTATTATCTTCATTAGAAAGCAGTTTCAAGTGCCCAAAAGCCTAAGGCTAGGTAATACATGAAGAAAGCTAAACAAGGATCCTTTTGTCATCTAGGGCAGGGGTCAGCAAACTTTTTCTGCAAAGGGCCAGATTGTGAATATTTTAGGATTTTAGGGCCACATAATCTTTGCTGCAACGACTTAACTCTCCCTTGCAGTGCAAAAGCAACCGTAGAAAATATGTGAATGAATGAACATGGCCATGTTCCCATGAAACTTTATTGATGGGCATAAATTTGAATTTCATATAGTTTCATGTAACACAAAATATTGTTTTTTTGACATTCTATAAACCACTTAAAAATGTAAACACTAGCCAGGTGCAATGGCTCATGCCTGTATCCCAGCACTTTAGGAGGCCAAGGCAGGCAGATCACCTGAGGTCAGGAGTTCGGGACCAGCCCAACCAACATGGAGAAACCCCGTCTCTACTGAAAATACAAAATTAGTCAGGCATGGTGGCGCATGCCTGTAATCCCAGCTACTTGGGAGGCTGAGGCAGGAGAATCATTTGAACTCAGGAGGCAGAGGTTGCAGTGAGCGAGATCACTCTGTTGCACTCCAGCCTGGGCAACAAGTGCAAAACTCTATCTCAAAAAAAAAAAAGTAAAAACCATTCTCATCTTGCATATCATATAAAAGCAAGGCAGTAGATCATAATTTGCTAATCCCTGATCTAAAAAAGAAAGAAAACATAGTTGTAGATGAACAGAAAGGACATGCAGGCAATATAATAAAATGTCAAAATAAATATAAAACTAAAAGGTAAATATTTAAAATATGTTAATGTCAAGAGTCTGAAAGATGATAAAGTGTTATGTGGGTTTCATTTCCGGATGGAGCATATTTGGCTCTCCTTAGATGAGTAATTTCAGCCATTGGTAGAGAAGGACTCCAAATGACTACATTCTAAAAGACAAAAAAATAAAGACTTCAAATGTGTCACAGCGCTCAGCCTTATGTTTTCTGGAAGTTGAATTGCTTCCCACACAACTGTCTGTACTTGGCTACTATTTTTGTTTTTTAAATAACTGACCTAAATTTCCAAAACTACATGTCACTTGGAGATAGTATAATAGACAAGGGATAAACGGAATATTACAAGAAACCTCTTGATAAGGTCTCTTAAATCAAACTGCAGTCATCAAGGTTTAGAATGGAGGTAGGGTGTTCAAGTGAAGGCTGTAACTAGAGCTAGGACTGGGGACTGGAAGTCACAGATCTGATTGGAGTCTCTAGGAGCTCCCCATAGTGACCATCTCCTGGGCCTGACCTCACACCTTTTTGTCCATCTTTAGTCCAGTCACACCTTTCACAAACAGCTTCATGTCTTATCACCCAAGGACAACTTTCCTCAGTTGTACTGTTTTTCTTTTTGCTTTTTTTTTTTTGAAACAAGGTCTCACTCTGTTGCCCAGGCTGGAGAGCAGTGGTGCCACCATGGCTCACTGCAGCCTCAGCCTCCTGAACTCAAGCAAGCCTCCCACCTCAGCGTCCGAGTAGCTAAGACTGCAAGTGTGCACCACCACCATGGTTAGGTTTTTGTTTTTTTGTTTGTGATGGGGGTGTTGTTTGTTTTGGGGGGGGGTTTTGTAAAGACAAGGTCTTACTATGTTGCCCAGGTTGGTCTTGAACTCCTGGCCTCAACTGATCCTCCCACCTCAACCTCCCAAAGTGTTGGGATTACAGGCATGAGCCATCGAGCTTGGTCCAGTTGTACTGTTTAACGCTCATATTTTATCCTGGGACTATCCTATCCCAGGATAGCATAGGGTGGGATGTCTGCAGAGATCTACCTGGCAGTCAAGCGAGTGCACACTGGAAGTGTGAGGGAATCCATGCCCCATGGAGTAGCCCTTGGCTGGTTGGGACGGGAGCTAGTGAGACAATCAAATGCTCTCCTTTTCCTTCCCTTAACAGACAATTCTGAGGCTCCTTGGAAGGTCCTCACAAGACCTTCCAAGGAGGTTCCATTATGTAGGCATGATTGGTTAAATTATTGGTCATTGGTAATTTAGCTCAATCTCCAGCCCCTCTCCTCTCCCGAGAAATCTAGGAATGGGGCTGAAATTTCCAACCCATTAATCACATGGTTAGTTCCTCTAGCAACCAGCTCCCATCCTAAAGCTATCTAAGGCCTCAACAAGGGCTAGATGCAGTAGCTCACGTTTGTAATCTTAGCACTTTTGTAGGCCAAGGTGGGAGGACCGCTTAAGCCGAGGGATGCGAGCCAATCTGGACAGCAAAGCAAGAACTGCACTCCACAGAAAAATTTAGAAATTAGCTGGGCATGGTGGCACATGCCTGTGGTCCCAGCTACTCAGGAGACTGAGGCAGAAGAGTCATTTGAGCCCAGGAGGTAGAGGCTTCAGTGAGCTGTGATCGTGTCACTGCACTCCAGCCTGGGCTATGGAGTGAGACCCCATCACATACACACACACAAAGTTCTTGTTAGGAACTGGGGCCAAAACTAAGTATGTACTTCTTATATCACAGGTATCCAGAGTCTTAGTCTACTCAAGCTGCCATAACAAAGGATCACAAGTGGTCTAAACAACAGAAATTTAAATTTTTGTAGTTCTGGAGGCAGGAGTTCTATGTAGATCAAGGTCCAATAGGGCTGGCTCCTAGTAAAGGCCTTCTTTCTGGCTTGTAGACAGCTGCATTGTTGCTATACCCTCATATGGCCTTTCCTCAAAGACACTGGGAAGGGAGGAAGTCCTCTGACATCTCTTCTTGTAAGGGCATTCATCTTATTGGACCAGGCCCCACTCCCATAACGTCATCCAACTCTAATTACCTCTCTAAGTCCCCATCTCCAAGTGCTATTACATTGGAGTTCAAGCTTCACCATACTGGAGGACACAAACATTCAGCCCATAATGTAGTGTACAACACTCACCTTTATCATGGGGAATCACTTTCTTGTTTTTACCAGCTCAAATATCCAGCCTCAGGAGCCACTGTGCATCCTTTAGTGCTCTGATCCAATCTTGGTGTTGGTAGTCATAATCAGTGAAATGAATCCCTTTAGTTATATCCTTGGACAATCTGAGTGATATTACCTGTGGCCAATTAAAGATTAGCCATGCCAATATTGTAGGTACAATACAAGGTGTAAAATAAGATTCCCTCTTAGTTCTCTGAGGGCCTTGGTAATTTCACTTGCAGCTCTGATAATTGATATCAGATTTCCCCATGCCAAAGGTTCTAGATCCTGGCTGCACAACAGAATCAGCAGGAGAGATTTTGAAAAAAATAACAGTGTCCGATCCCACATCAAAGTCTGAGATAGTTGTTTGGTGCAGGGACTGAAGACTCAGCAGTTTTGAATTCTAATGTGCAGGCTTAGAATGCAGGTCACTGCCCTATTTGGGCCTATACAAACTGCACACTGCTCACTGTGAGTTTTCCTACTTGACAAACAGTGGCTTTTGAAAATGACTTACCAAATACTCTTAATTAATTTGGGGCTGAATTTATCAAGAGGCCAGGCAATATTTAATTGTAAAAGTTCTTTCAGTCACACAGAAGAAAATAAATGTGATAATATTTAAAAACAAAACATTGCACACCAATGTTCATTGAAGCATTTTGTACAGTAATCAGAAGGTGGGAGCAATCCAAATGTCCATTGATGGATGAAAGGATAACCAAAATGTAGCATACACATGCAAAATAATATAAGCCTTAAAACAGAAGGAAATTCTGATACATCTACAGCATTCATCAACCTTGAAAACATTGTGCTGAGTGAAATAAGCCAGGCACAAAAGGACAAATATTGTATGATTCCACTCCACTTACATGAGATACCTGAAACAGGCAAATTCATAGAAACAGAAAGTAGATTAGAGGTTACCAGGAGCTGGTGGGTAATAGAGAATGGATGGGATAATGGACAGTTGGTGTTTAGTGAGTACAGAGTTTCTGTTAGGGATGATAGAAAATTAGTGGAAATGGATTAGCAGTATGGTTGTACAACATCTTGAATGTATTAGGTTGGTGCAAATGTAATTGCAATTTTTGGCATTACTTTCAATGGCAAAATCCACAATTATGTTTGCACCAACCTACTACTTAATACCACTGAATTGTACAGTTAGAATGGTAAATTTTATGTTATGTATATTTTACCACAATAAAATGAAACCTCCTCTTTTCAGGTATGTTACTTCTGAATGAAGATTGAAACTAATCTGCTGAGGGTTATCATGCCATTGAGAGTAAAAGGTAAGTTGACAATGGTGAAAGAGAAACCTCATTTAACAAATGTTTTTGGAATGTATCATCAGTCTGAAGTCACTGTAAAATGATGTATTTTCAGGACGTTTTTCAGTGCTTTAAATATTTGAATATCAGTAAGTATGTTTAAGCCCTTGAAAAGAAAAAAATAACACTTTGTTTGGAATTTGCTTTTCTAAATTTTTGATATTGAAATTAATGTTTCAAAATAAAAGTAATGATGATCTGATCAACTTAATCTGGTTTCATTACTCCAGAGTTGTAGACACAACAGTAGAGAATGTGCAGCCCTCAGCTTTAAAGATTACTAACTGATGATTAACATAACGTTGGGACAGGTGCCGTACAGGATGGGGGTGATCATGCTTTTGGAATTTCTGAATCACATTATAGTCTACCATAAAGAGCAGTATAAAAAGGATTTGTTCAGACTGAAGAAAATCACATAATTAGTTCTTTTAGTGGCAGTAAGAAGTGCATGTTTTAAGATAAATCTAGGTCAAAAGATCTTCCTGTAGATTAACTGTTACCAGCTCCATTTTTCCTGCCTGTCAACATGCAAACTTTACTCCTTTCAAATTTGGATAACGCCCCTCTTTCTTTGCTTGCTATTAACCTGATTATTCTCTTTATTGTACCTACATTTCTCTCTCTCTGCCTCTCTCTCATATGAAGTCTTTTTCTATGGTAATGTATTCTCAGAAATATAATGAATATAATGAGAAAAAGATTAACTCATCATTTCAATGTTTTCTTTGCAAACAGCTTTTCAGTTACAGCTCAACAGTATTACACAGTGGTGTGTATGTAAACAGTTCTTACCCATCTGACTCCCAGAGACATAAGGAAGCTCTTGTCTAAGATGCTTACCAAACTCTCCTGCAGATGAAATTTTATGTTACAAATAATTTCAGAATTGAATGAATGAATAAAGAGAAGAGACCGAAGTTGTCTAAAACAATCAAGTTTATAAAGACATTTACAGAATGTCCTGGGATCCTTCAGCTTTCCTGTGATGAAATTCCCTTCCACATCTCTCTCTCACATAAAGGCAGCTTGCCTTGAAGTGAAGAGGCTTTAGTGATTGATACTCTGCCTTCATTCAGAAAGGAATGTCCTTATCCCCAAGTGCTTGGTTGATCCACATCAGGGATCTCCTCTTACCAAATTTTTGTTCCTTGTCTACCAATAGCAGCCTCTCTCTCTGTGTGTGTGTGTGTGTGTGTGTGTGTGTGTGTGTGTGTGTGTGTGTGTGTGTGTGGTCAGAGATTGGCACCTTGCTTTTTCCTGACTTCTAACTTGACTGAGGACTTCTTTCCTTCCCTGATTTGTTAGGGAATCTTCACTCCAATAGCTAAGGAGCTACATTTTGAGGTGTTTGCCTCTGGGCTATAGTTGAACATCAGAATCAATTTCACCAAGAAGCAATGTTGCCCAAGAAAATGTGTCCTATAGCACAAACAGATGGAAAAACATTCCATCCTCATGGATAAGAAGAATCGATATTGTGAAAATGGTCATACTGCCCAAAGTAATTCATAGATTCAATGCTATTCCCATCAAACTATTTCATATTCTTCACAGAATTAGAAAAAACTACTTTAAATTTCATATGGAATCAAAGACGACCCCATATAGCCAAGACAATCCTAAGCAAAAAGAACAAAGCTGGAGGCATCACACTACCTGACTTCAAACTATGCTACAAAGCTACAGTAACCAAAACAGCATGGTACTGGTACCAAAGCAGGCATATACACCAATGGAACAGAACAGAGACCTCAGAAATAATACCACACATCTACAACTATCTGATCTTTGACAGACCTGACAAAGACAAGCAATGGGGAAAGGATCTCCTTTTCAATAAATAGTGCTGGGAACACTGGCTAGCCATATACAGAAAACTGAAACTGGACCCCTTCCTTACATCTTATACAAAAATTAACCCAAGATGAATTAAAGACTTAAATGTAAAACCCAAAACCATGAAAACCCTAGAAGAAAATCTAGCCAGTACTATTCAGGACAGAGGCATGGGCAAAGACTTCATGACAAAAATGCCAAAAGCAATTGCAACAAAAGCAAAAATTGACAAATGGGTTCTAGTTAAACTAAAGAGCTTCTGCGCAGCAAAAGAAACTATCATCAGAGTGAACAGGCAACCTACAGAATAGGAGAAAATTTTTGCAATCTACCCATCTGACAAGGGTCTAATACCCAGAACTTACAAAGAACTTAAATAAATTTACAAGAAAAAAACAACCACATCAAAAAGTGGACAAAAGATATGAACAGCACTTCTTGAAAGAAGACATTTAAACATATGAAAAGAAACATGAAAAAAAGCTTGACATCACTGATCATGAAAATGCAAATCAAAACCACAAAGAGATACCATCACACACCAGTTAGAATGGCAATTATTAAAAAGTAAAGAAACAGTAGATGCTGGCAAGGCTGTGGAGAAATAGGAATGCTTTTACACTGATGGAAATGTAAATTAGTTCAACCACTGTGGAAGACAATATGGCGATTCCTCAAGAATCTAGAACCAGAAATACCATGTGACCCAGTAATCCCATTACTGGTTATATACCCAAAGGTGTATAAATCATTCTACTATAAAGACACATGCACACATATGTTTATTGCAGCAGTATTTACAATAGCAAAGTCATGGAACCAACCCAAATGCCCATCAATGGTACATATACAGCATGAAATACTACACAGTAATAAAAAAGGAATGAGATTATGTCCTTTGCAGGGACATGGATGAAGCTAGAAGCCATCATCCTCAGCAAACTAACAGAGGAACAGAAAACCAAACACATCACATGTTCTCATTAATAAGTGGGAGTTGAACAATGGGAATACATGGACACAGGGAAGGGAATAACACACATCAGGGGCTGTTGCGGGTTGGGGGTGAGGGGAGGTGCAGCAAACCACCATGGCACACGTATACTTATGTAACAAACCTGCACATTCTGCACATGTATCCCAGAATGCAAATTTTAAAAAATAAATAAAAACGGAAATGTTAAAAAGAAAAGGTGTCCCATAGGCAATGGATAAATACACAGTTAAACTACACTGTGGCTTCCCAATCATTCATTTGTTGGTTTAACATGTATTTATTTGTTTATCAAATGACTACTATATGCTATGCACTATTTTACAGGCTAGGGATAAAAAACATAAGAATCACTACTCTTGTAGGACTCATATTCTAGTGGGAACAGTTAAAAAAGTAAACAGCTAAATGTAAACAACTAAACTGTATAGAGTCATAGTTCCAAGGAAGATCCAAGAAAAAATAATAAAGCAGAGAAGGTGGAGTAAGGAAGAATGGTTGTGCAATAATAGAGTGGTGAGAGAAAGCTTCTTTGAGAAGATAACATTTCAGTAAAGGCCTGAAGGAGGCCAGGCACGGTGGTTCATGCCTGTAATATCAGCAATTTGGGAGGCTGAGGTGGGAAGATCACTTGAGGTCAGGAGTTTGAGATGAGCCTGGCCAACATGGTGAAACCCTGTCTCTTCTAAAAATACAAAAGTTAGCCAGGCATGGTGGTGGGTGCCTGTAATCCCAGCTACCTGGAAGCCTGAGGCAGGAGAATCGCTTGAACCCGGGAGGTGGAAGTTGCAGTGGGTTTAGATTGTGCCACTGCACTCCAGCCTGGATGACAGAGCGAGACTCCGCCCTCCCCTCCCCTCTCCCAAAAAAAAGACCTGAAGGAGAAGAAAGTCTTGTATATAACTGAGGGAAGAACATTTCAGGCAGAGGATTTGGCAAGTGCAAAGGATCTACCTGAGGTAGTTGTGAATGTGTGTTCCAGGAAGAGCAAGAAGACCAGTGAGGATAAAGTATAGTAAAAGAGTGGGAGTGCATTAGGGAATGAGGACAAAGAAGTGCAGTTGGAGAAACCCTGTGAAAACGTTGCAAGGACTTCCGTTCTGCTCCAAGTAACATGGAAAGCCAAGAGGAATTGGAACAGATAATTGACATGATCTGACTTTTGTTTTAAAGCTCATGCTGGATACAGGATACAATGTTAAGGAAAGTCTGAAGGGTATGGGCGAGAGTAGAAACATCGAGACCAGTTAGGAGGTTATTGCAATAATAGGTGAGAAATGAGGGTTGTTTAGAGCAAGATAAGAGCAGTGGAGGTGATGAAAGGAAATATATCTGGAAATATTGTGAAGGTCAAGCTAATAGGCCAATGTCTGTGGATACAATAAGGAATGAGCAAAAAAAAATAGTGTTGAGATGACTGGGTCTGATTGAAGTGTTGTAGTGTCAATCTCCAATTGAAATCTATACTATCAATAATGCTTATGATTACAGATGAGAAAACAAGAAATTTAAAAATAATTCACCTGCGGTTACACAGGGTGCAGGAGGAGGAACCAAGGCTTAAACCCAGATCTATTTGATCAGAATCCATACTCTTAAACAGTACTACTTAATAACACACTTTCTAAAAAACTTTTTATTTTAAGTTCAGGTTTGTTATATAGGTAAAGTTGTGTCATGGGGGTTTGTGGCATAGATTATGTCATCACCCAGGTATTAAGCCTAGTACCCATTAGTAATTTTCCTGATCCTCTCCATTCTCCCACACTCCACCCTCCAACAGGCCTCATGATGGGTTCCAGCATGAGCTTTAAAATAAAAGTCAGATCATGTGTGTTGTGTCCCTCTATGTGTCCATGTGTTCTCATCATTTAGCTCCCACTTATAAGTGAGAACATGCAGTATTTGGTTTTCTCTTTTGTGTTAGTTGTCTAAGGATAATGGGCTCCAGCTCCCTGCAATGTTTTGCAAAGAACATGATATCATTCTTTTTATGGCTGCATAGTATTCCATGGTGTATGTGTACCAAAAATTTCTTTATCCAGTCTACTATTGATGGGTATTTAAGTTGATTCTATGTCTTTGCTATTGTCAATAGTGCTGCAGTGAACATACACATGCATGTATGTTTATAATAGAATGATTTCTATTACTTTGGGTATATACTCAGTAATGGGATTACTGGGTCAAATGACATTTCTGTTTTTAGGTCTTTGAGAAATTGCCACCCTGTTTTCCACAGTGGTTGAACTAATTTACACTCCTACTAACAACATATAAGCGTTCCTTTATCTCCACAACTTCACCAGTATCTGTTATTTTTTGATGTTTTAATAATGGCCATTCTGACTGGTGTGAGATGGTATCTCATTGTGGTTTTGATTTGCATTTCTCCAATGATCAGTGATGTTGAGCTTTTTTTCATATGACTGTTGGCCTCATGTATGCCTTCTTTTGGAAAGTTTCTGTTCCTACCCTTTGCCCTCTTTTAATGATTTTTTTTCCTTGTAAATTTAAGTTATTTATGGATGCTAGATATTAGACCTATGCCAGGTGTGTAGTTTGTAAAATTTTTCTCCCATTCTGTAGGTTATCTGTTCACTCTGCTGACAGTGTCTTTTGCTGTGCATAAGTTCTTTAGTTTAATTAGTTCCCATTTGTCAATTTTTGCTTTTGTTGCAATTGGTTTTGGTATCTTCACCTTCAAATATTTGCCTGTTCTTATGTCCGCAATGGTATTGCCCAGATTGTCTTCCAGGGTTTTTAGTTTGGCATTTTACTCTAAATCGTTAATCCATCTTGTGTTAATTTTTGTGTACGGTGTAAGGAAGGGGTCCAGTTTCAGTCTTCTGCATATGGCTGGCCAATTATCACATTATCATTTATTGAGTAGGAAATCCTTTCATCATTGCTTGTTTTTGTCAGGTTTGTCAAAGATCAGAGTTGTAGGTGTGCAGCCTTAGTTCTGGGTTCTCTATTCTGTTCCATTGGTCTATGTTTTTGTACCAGTACCAAGCTATTTTGATTACTGTAGACCTGCAGTACAGTTTGAAGCAGAGTAGCATGATGCCTCCAGCTTTGTTCTTTTTACTTAGGATTGCCTTGGCTATTTGGGCTCTTTTTTGGTTCCATATTAATTTTAAATAGTTTTATTCTAGTTCTGTGAAAAATGTCATTGGTAGTTTAATAAGAATAGCATTGAATTTATAAATTGCTTTGGGCAGTATGGCCATTTTAACAATATTGATCCTTCCTATCCATGAGCGTGGAATGCTTTTTCATTTGTTTGTGTCCTCTCTGATTTCTCTGAGCAGTGTTTTGTATTTCTTGTTGTAGACATCTCTCACCTCCCTGCTTAGCTGTATTCCTAGGTATTTTATTTTTAGTGTATTTTGGCAATATGAATGAGATTTCATTCCTGATTTGGCTCTCAGGTTGACTGTTATTGGTGTATAGGAGGGCTAGTAATTTTTGCACATTGATTTTTGTATGCTGAGATTTTGCTGAAGTTGTTTATCAACTTAAGGAGCTTTTGGACCAAGACTATGGGGTTTTCTGAATACAGGATCATGTCTGAAAACAGGAATAGTTTGACTTCCTCTCTTCCTATTTGGATGCTATTTATTTCTTTCTCTTGCTTGATTGTCTTGTGTTGGTTTTCAAGGGAAATGCTTCTAGCTTTTGCCCATTCAGTATGATGTTGGCTGTGGGTTTGTCATAGATGGCTCGTATTTTTTTCAGGTATGTTCTTTCAATACCTAGTGTATTGAGAGTTTTTAACATGAAGCAGTGTTAAATTTTATTAAAAGCGTTTTCTGCGTCTATTGAGATAATCATGTGGGTTTTGTCTTTAGTTCTGTTTATGTAATGAATCACATTTATTGATTTGTGTATGTTGACCCAACCTTGTATCCCATGAATAAAGACTACTTTGTCATGTTGAAAAAAACTTTTTGATGTGCTGCTGGATTAGGATTCTGAGTATTTTGTTGAGGACTTTTGCATCAATGTTCATCAAGGATATTGGCTTGAAGTTTTCTTTTTTGTTTGTCTCTCCCAGGTTGGTATCAGGATAATACTGGCCTCACAGAATGAGTATGGAAGAAATCCCTCCTTCTCAATTTTTTTGACTAGTTTAAGCAGGAATGGTATCAGTATTTCTTAGTACATCTGGTAAAATTCAGCTGTGAATCTGTCTGGTCCTGGTCTTTTTTTGGTTGGTAGGTTATTTATTACTGACTCAATTTCAGAGCTCATTATCAGTCTGTTTGCAGATTCAGTTTCTTCCTGGTTCAGTCTTGGGAGGGTGTACGTGTCCAGAAATCCATGTGCTTAGAGGTCTCTGATGGTTATTTGTACATCTGTGGGGTCAGTGGTAATATCCTCCTTGATATTTCTGGTTGTGTTTCTGTGAATCTTCTCTCTTTTCTTCTTTATTAGTTTATCTAGTTGTCTATTTTATTAATTTTTTTCAAAAAAACAGTTCCTAGAGTTATTGATCTTTTGAATATTTTTAGGTGTGTCAATCTCCTTCAATTCAGCTCTCATTTTGATTCTTTCTTCTCTTTTGCTAGCTTTGGAATTGGTTTGCTCTTGGTTCTCTAGTTCTTTTAGTTGTGATAATGGGTTGCTAAATTGAGATATTTCTAACCTTTTTTGTTATTGTTTTTAGACAGGGTCTCACTTTGTTACCCAGGCTGGAGTGCAGTGGTGCAATTTTGGCTCGCTGTAACCTCTACCTCCTGCATTCAAGTTATTCTCGTGCCTCAGCCTCCTGAGTAGCTGAAACTGCTGGTGTACCCACCACACCTAGCTGATTTTGGTATTTTTAATAGAGGAAGGGTTTCACCTTGTTGGCCAGGCTAGTCTCAAACTCCTGACCTCAGGTCATCCACCCACCTAGGCCTCCCAAAGTGCTGGTATTACAGATGTGAGCCACTATGCCCGGCCCTTTCTAACTTTTTGATTGGTCATTTAGTGCCATAAATTTCCCTCTTAACGCTGCCTTAGCTGTGTCCCAGAGATTCTGGTATGTTGTTTCTTTGTCCTCTTTAGTTTCAAAGAGCTTCTTGATTTCTGCTGTAATTTTATTATTTACCCAAAAGTCATTCAGGAGCAGGTTATTCAATTTCCAAGTAATTGTATGGTTCTGAGTGAATTTCTTGGTCTTGGTTTCTAATTCGTTTGTGCTGTGGTCCAAGAGATTGTTTGTTATGATTTCAGTTTTTTTTGCATTTGCTTAGGAGAGTTTTACTTCTGATTATGTGATTGATTTTAGAATAAGTGGCATGTGGCAGTGAGAAGAACGTATATTTTGTTGTTTTTGGGTGGAGAGTTCTGTAGCTATCTATCAGATCCATTTGATCGAGTGCTGAGTTCAGGTCCTGAATATCTTTATTAATTTTCTGCCTTGATGATCTGTCTAATATTGACAGTAGGGTGTTAAAATCTCCCATTATTATTGTGTGGGAGTCTACGTCTCTTTGAAGGTCTCTAAGAACTTGCTTTATGAATCTGGGTGCTCCTTACTTTATGAATCTGGGTGCTCCTATCATATATATACATGTATATGAGATATATATGTGACATATATATGTATGTATATATATCATATATATGTGTATATATGTGTATATATGATATATATGTCTATGTATATCTATCTATATATATGTTATATATGTATATATAATATATGTTATATATGTATATATATGATATATGTTATATATGATATATATATGTTATATATATGATATATATATGTTATATATGTATATATATGATAGATTTTCTTGTTAATTGAACCCTTCTTTGTCTTTTTTGATCTGTGTTGGTTTAAAGTCTGTTTTGTCTGAAAGTAGGATTTGTCTTTTCTAATCTTTGTTGGTTTAAAGTCTGTTTTGTGTGAGAGTAGGATTATAACCCCTGCTTTTTTTTCTGTTTCATTTGCTTGGTAGATATTTATCTGTCCCTTTATTTGGAGCATATGTGTGTCACTGCATGTGAGATATGCAAGCTGGATAAAGAACCAAGAGCCATTGGTATGCTGTTTTCAAGAGACTGGATAAAGAAGACAGCATGCCAATGAGTCTTGGTTCTTTATCCAACATGCTACTCTATGTCTTTTAATTGGGCCATTAACATTCAAGGTTAGTATTGATACATGTGGATTTGTTCTGTTCATTGTGATGTTAGCTAGTTATTTTGCAGACTTGTTTAAGTGGCTGCTTTATAGTGTCACTGATCTGTGTACCTCAGTGTGTTTTTGTAGAGGCTGGTACAGTCTTTCCTTTCCATGTTTAGTGCTTTCTTCAGGAGCTCTTGTAAGGCAGGTCTGATGGCAATAAATTCCTTCAGCATTTGCTTTTCTGAAAAGGATTTTATTTCTCCCTCACTTATGAAATTCTGGGTTGGAATTGCTCTTCTTTAAGAATGTCGAATACTGGCCCCCAATCTTTTCTGGCTTGTAGGGTTTCAGCTGAGAGGCCCGCTATTAGTCTGATTGGCTTCCCTTTGTAGCTGCCTTTAACATTGTTTCTTTCATTTTGACCTTGGAGAATCTGATGTGTTGGGCATGATCTTCTCATGAAGTATTTTACTGGGGTTTGTCTGCATTTCCTGAATTTTAATGTTGGCCTTTCTAGCTAAGTTGGAGAAGTTCTCATGGATTATATCCTGAAATATATTTTCTAAGGTGGTTCCATTTTCCCCCATCTCTTTCGGGGATATCAGTGAGTCATAGATGTGGTCTTTTTACATAACCCCCTATTTCTCAGAGGTTTTGTTCATTGTTTTTCATTCTTTTTCCTCCATTTTTGTCTTACTGTTTTATTTCAGAAAGGCCATCTTCGAGCTCTGAGATTCTTTCCTCTTCTTGGTCTATTCTGCTATTAATACTTGTGATTGCATTTTGAAATTCTTATAGTGTGTTTTCAGCTCTATCAGGTTGGTTATGTGCCTTTCTATACTGGGTATTTTGTCTTTCAGCTTCTGCATTGTTTTATTATGATTCTTACCTTCCTTGGATTGAGTTTCAACATACTCCTGTGGCTCAGTGATCTTCATTCCTGTCCATATTCTGAAATCTATTTCTGTCATTTCAGCCATCTCAGCATGGTTCAGAATCCTTGCTGGAGAGGTGATATGGTCATTTGGAGGAAAGGAGTCACTCTGGCTTTTTGAGTTGTAAGGGTTCTTGCACTGGTTCTTTCTCATCTTTGTGGGCTTATGTTCCTTTAATCTTTCAAGTTGCTGACCTTTGGATTATTTTTTAAATTATATTTGATGTCCTTGAGGGTTTGGTTGTGGCATAAGGTGGATTCAACCTCCTGGCTTTATGTCTGGAAGATTTTAGGGTGCCAGTGCTCAGCTTCTAACTCATGGATGACATACTCTAATTCTCTGAGTTTTTTGCTGGGTCCCCACTTTGTTCTCTGACTCCTTGAGGTTAGCAATCCATTGTACTTGAGGGCTGAGGTGCTTCTGAACCACTGGTTACTACACTAATGGGTGTCAGCCAAAGTGTTTCAGTGTGGTGACAGGGGGATCCATTCTTATTTGCATGTGCCAGCAGCAGCTGCAGCAGGATGCTAGCAGGTTCTGGGATGCTTGCCTCTCTGTGGGCATTCACCATAATGGCAGAAGCAATGTAGCTGGGGGAATGCAGGGGGACCCTGCTGGTGACTGTATGCCCAGTTACACTGATGGTGGTGAAATAACACACTTTTTAGATAAACGTAAGAATAATGTTTTAGTTTAACTTTGTTATCTACCTTAGATTTTTTCTTTTTAAATTAGCAGGAGTCAGTGGGGCATGGTGGCATGTGCCTATACTACCAGCTATTCAGGAGGCTGCGGCAGGAGGATTGCTCAAGACCAGGAGTTTGAGGCTAGCCTGCACAACATAACAAGACCCTGTCTTAACAGCAACAACAACAACAAAGTAACAGGAGTCATTGTAAAGCTATACCTGAGCAAGCAAGAAAGCTACATATACTGAATTATCAAATCTGTTCTGTTTCCTATCATCACTCCTAAAACTCATGTATACTAAAGTGTGAACAATGATAGGCATACGTTATAAGAGCAGAAACAGCTCCTTAAGGAGAATGAACTGATTGTAGGTGGAAGGGTACCTTTCTTCTAGCCCAATTTGTCCAGCCTGATTGATGAGCTTTAAAAGCTGTCCCCAAAGGTCGGGCACAGTGGCTCACACCTGTAATCCCAGCACTTTGGGAGGCCAAGGCGGGCAGATCATGAGTTCAGGAGTTTGAGTCCAACCAGACCAACATGGTGAAACCCGTCTCTACTAAAAAAAAAAAAGTACAAAAATTAGCTGGGCACGGTGGTGTGTGCCTGTAATCCCAGCTACTCAGGAGGCTGAGATAGGAGAATCGCTTGAATGTGGGAGGCAGAGACTGCAGTGAGCTGAGATCATGCCATTGCATTCCAGCCTGGGCAACAGAGTGAGACTTGGTCTAAAAAAAAAAAAAAAAAAAAAAAAAAAAAAGCTGTCCCCAATCTGGGGACAATATGCTCAATAAATATTTCTTTTTTTCTTTCTCTTCCATTTTGCTTCCTTCTGCCTTTTGCCATTGATGTCAATATGGCTCCACTGTATCTATGAGTCACCTGGCTTCATTCACCCCACACCCCGTTCTTTGATATATTTTCAACCCTTTTCAATGCACTCTCCAGTTACAGCTCAGCCTAAACTGATCCAGTTTGCTCTGTATTTTTGTACGTCCTGGCCTCAGGCCTTGCTCTGATTCTCAGCTATTGTTTCCATCTCTTTTCCACAGTTCAGGGAATCAGTGAACAGTTTCTCAGGCAACACCGCTCTTGATCTATTTATATGCCTTCTGTCCTCCCCTTTCAGCTTTTGTTTTAAAATAGCCCCCCACCCAGATCCGTCCTGGCCTCCTGCATTTATTTGTAAGTCAGTGGTTTAAAACTCACTATGCACTTTCCCACTAACACTGCACAAAATTGTTTGTACCTCAGGCACATCTATAAAAGCAAGTGAGAGCATTTTTTAGCAAAAGAAACATGACCTTCTGAGTAGTATGGCAGATCTGAGTATTATGAAGATTAAAATGAGCAAATATTGTACATCCAATGTATGACTCAAACCAGGGATCAATAGATAAGAGTTTTTTCCTTCATCATGACCTACTGCCAAACAAAATATATTCTCATAGCTTTTCCCTTTACTTCAGTCCCTGAAATAAGCACATAATCCTCTTGAGGATGTCTAGTGTTTTAAACTGTTAGTGACAATGGGAAAATATGAAGTATATGAGTTTTTAAAAATGTTTATGGACATCCCCTTAGATCATTAAGTGAAAAACCACCGTAACATATTGATACCAATACTGAACAGGAGAAGCAAAATGGAAGAGATGGTAAAGAAGGAAGAAAACATTTATTGAGCACATACTCAGTGGTTATGACCTCATTTAATCATCTTGTGTTATTTCTGTCCCATACAGAGGAGAACATTGCACCTCCAAGTGGATGAATCTCACCTAAGTTCCAGCAGCTGTTAAGTGGTGGAGCTGAAATTTAAAGCTGATTTTGTCTGATTTCTAAGGCTGTAATATTTAATATGTTTAACAGACATCAAAATGTGTATAAATATTATCAACATTTTTATTAAAATAAACATTTTTCTGTATCTCATAAACTTAATTATCTACCTCCTTTACCCAGGTAAGCACTATGCCATTGTTCTCCCAGAATAATTTTATATTGCAATCATAATATGCCAGCCAGGTGTGGTAGCTCACGCCTGTAATCCCAGCACTTTGAGGGGCCAAGGCGGGTGGATTACTTGAGGCCAAGAGTTAGAGACCAGCCTGGTCAACATGGCAAAACCCTGTCTCTACTAAAAATACAAAAATTAGCCAGGCATGGTGGCGGGCACCTGTAGTCCCAGCTACTCAGGAGGCTGAAGCACGAGAATCATTCGAACCCGGGAGGCAGAGGTCTCAGTGAGCCGAGATTGCGCCACTGTACTCCAGTCTGGCCAAAAGAGTGAGACTCTGTCTCAAAAAATAAAATAAAAAGTAATAACATGCCTAATTAATAAGAGAAAGTTAAGTAAAATGGTAATTTAGTTTTGTTTTACACAGACTTACTTTATAAGGAATTTATAATAAAAATTCCTTTCTAAATGTAACTGTGGTATAACTTTCTCAGTTCTTTAATAGCTTCCAGATGTTTAGATAATTTTGTTTAGAAACTTCTAAAATTATCAAAGTTCTTTGCTGTTTAAATAGTGCTTATAATAAAGTAAGTCTTCTCTCCCTTGTTAGGCTTCGTGATGTTGAAAACTTTTTGAAGTCATAACTTCAAAGTAGTTTACATGGTTATAGTCGCATAATAAATACAGGATTATAGACTTTTCTGTGAGATTATAAAGGAAATGAAAAAGAAATAATGACAAAGTAACTTTGCATCTTCATGTTCTTCCTTTAAATGTTTACCAATTGGCTGGTAAACTTTATACACTGAAAAGTCTTATTGACATCAAAGGATATTTTCTCTAGGACAGAGGGTTAAGTGCAGTACCTTAATTGTCAACTCACACATCACTGGTAATGTAAACAATTTACTTGGACTTGAGATAAAGTGAATGACAATTTGTGCAGTGGGAACTAAAAAAACTCTAGATTTGTAGGTTGGAGGCATGAATAGCAAAGTTTCCTTTTGTTAACAGTCAAAAGAGTTACTATTTTTTGCTTTTTATTTTTTTGAGATGATGTTTTGCTCCCGTTGCCCAGGCTGGAGTGCACTGGTGCAATCTCCACTCAATGCAACCTCTGCCTCCAAGGTTCAAGCGACTCTTCTGCCTCAGCCTCCTGAGTAGCTGGGATTACAGGCACTCACCCCCACGTCCAGCTAATTTTTTTTTATCTGTAGTAGAGATGGGGTTTCACCATGTTGGCCTGGATGGTCTCAAACTCCTGACCTCAGATCATCCACCCACCTCAGCCTCTCAAAGTGGTGGAGTTACAGGCGTGAGCCACCATGCCTGCCCCAAAGGAGTTATGAAAAGGTGAGGAGAAATATGGAACCAATTGAAAAAAGGGTGGAGAAATACAAATGAGACATTTAAAGACAATGTTTATGCTTTAGCTCCCCAGAGTGTGAAGCTTAGAGAAGGGGATCTGATTTGAACAACGAAAAACAAAAATGGCTTGTGACTGAGGGTGACATAAAACCTTTTTAAGATTTGCTTTCTCTGTTTTAAAAAGAGGTAATAGCTTAAGGCTGCAGAAAATAACAGTAACTCCGTTATTACCACACTTTTGGATGGAGCTATGTTACACAGGTGTGTTCTTTTTATTAGTCATCACTTACCTTCCATCTGAATTGGTGTGAGTACAAAAACACACACTTCTTTTATATGACTTACACGTTAGTGCTAAGCCAATAAGAACTGTTGAGAACTAAGACTTTAACCCTCTTGTAGTAAACTTGTTTTTCAAGTATAGCTTTAAAAAATTAAAAGGAGGCATACATTGTAAATATTATTGCAGTAGAAGATTCCACCTGCTTAGAGTTAATCCCATTATATTCCAAACAATTGGTTAGAAACTTATTTAGAAGTGGTATTCAGTTGCTTTCATTACATTGTTTCCTGGGTATTTTTCATCCTTTCCTCTGGGAATTCTCTTTACTAAAATTGTTCCATGATCCAATAAAAGGACCATGTCATCAAGCTGGAAAAAATAACTTGTTTACTTTTCTCAGCCTATTACTTTTTGCCTTTATTTGTCTTCTATCCCCTTTTCCCTTTTTCTTCTTTCTTTTTTAAAATTTTTTTTTATTTTTTTGAGACAGGATTTCACTCTGTTACCAGACTGGAGATCAGTAGTGTAATCTTATCTCACTGCAGCCTTGAACTCCTGGGCTCGAGGGATCCCCTTGCCTCAGCCTACTGAGGAGCTAGGACTACAGGCACATGCTATCACACCCAGCTAATTTTTATTGGTATTATTTTATATGTGCAGGAATGGTATCTTGCTTTATTGCCCAGGCTAGTATTGAACTCTGGGCCTCAAGTGATCCTCTTACCTTGGCCTCCCAAAGTGCTGGGATTACAGACATGAGCCACCATGTCTAGCCCCTTTGTTCCTTGATGGATAAAAAGGAGGATATAATAAGTCAGGCCTTCCTTTGCCTACATATATTCTCCCATGGGCTACACAACCCATATTCTGTGAATGAGTTTTTAAAAAATACTTTTTACTTTAGAACCTATATTTATTGAGAAATATATTTCTTCACATGTGCTTATGTACAAAAACATAATTATGCTATTGCTGTAATTCCTCGACTACTCACAAGAACAGTCATATCCCACTCACATTGTTATGTTGAAAATTAAAGTATACATACATTGGAGATGGAGGTCACATAGATAGGTGTACATTTCCGCCACATATATATTTTAAAGTCCATCATTGATCTTCGTGAATACAAAGCGAAACTGCTGTTGAAAAACATCAAACAGGCCAGGCATGGTGGTTCATGCCTGTAATCCCAGCATTTTGAGAGGCTGAGGCAGGCAGATTGCTTGAGCTAATTGCTTTGAGACTAGCCTAGGTAACATGGTGAAATTCCAACTCTACAAAAAAAAAAAAAAAAAAATTAGCCAGACATGTGGGACACGCCTGTTGTCCTAGCTGTGCAGGAGGTTGAGGTGAGAGGATTGTTTGAGCCTGGAAGGCGAAGTTTGCAGTGAGCTGTGGTCTTGTGACTACACTCCAGCCTGGGTGACAGTGAGATCTCATTGGGAAAAAAAAGCAAGCTTGGTTTCCAAGATTAAATGTCAGATATTTTTACCCAGCATTTAATTTTGAAAACCAAGCTTGCTTCTTTTTAAAACGTTTTTCAGAAATGAAAATAAATGTTGGTAATTACTTAGGTAACAGTCATTAACAGACTGGAGTTAAGGAGGCCAACCCTATCAAACCTAATGTTAAGGTTAGTATCTATATTATTTTTAAATGAATTTGATGTTTTAATACAATTTGAAATATACACACAGAGTGAGGAATTTAATTCTTTCTGCTAGTAAGGCCTACGATAAAAGCAGAGAAATGCTGCTACACGGAGATCATATAGAGGCATATTTTTTCCTTAGCATTTTAAAAAATTCGACTTTTTAATTGAAGTATAACATTCATACAGAAAAGTGAACAAATTATAAGTCTACCACACAATGAATTGTTACAAAGTTAACACACTTGTTTAACCACCGCCCGTATCAGAAAATACAATGACATCACCCCAAAACCCGCTTTCAGTCATTCCTTCACCAGCAAAGTTAACCATCATCCTTGATTGATATCACCATAGATTATTATTACATGCTTTTACGCTTTGTGTGTATATATATATATATATGTATATATATATATATATATATGTATATATATATATATATATATATATGTATATATATATATATATATATATACAGACTAGAACTGTGTATATTTTTCTATCTGGCTTTTTTTACTCACCATTACATTTTTGAGGTACATCCAAGTTTGATTGTAGCAACAATTTATTCATTTTCATTACTGTATTATAACTGATTATATGAGTATACCATAATTCTATTATTTGTGCATATTTTATTATTTGCGTTATATCAAAAATGCTGTTATGCACATTTGTATATGTGTCTTTTGGTGCATTTATGTACACATTTCTTTAGAACATATTCCTTGCAGTAGAATTTTTGGGCCTTAAGATATGCATATGTTCAGTTTTAGTATATTCAGCCAGACAGTTTTCCAAATTAGTTTTACCAGTTTGTATTTTCATCATTCTTAACATTTGGTATTCATTCTTTTTACTTTTAGCCATTTTGGTGGATATATAGTGGTAATACAGCATGATCTTAATTTGCATTCCTCTGGTGACTAATGATGTTGAGTAACTTCTTTTTAATTTTATTTCTATAGGATTTTGGGGAACAGGTAGTGGTTGATTACAGGAATACCATCTTCAGGGGTGATTTGTGAGAATTTGGTGCACCCATTACCCGAGCAGAATGCTCTATACCCAACTTGTAGTATTTTATCCTTTACCCCACTCTCACCCTTTTCCCCAAGTCCCCAAGTTCATTGTATCATTCTTATGCCTTTGCATCCTCATAGCTTAGCTCCCATTTATGAATGAGAACGTACGATGTTTGGTTTTCCATTCTAGAGTTAGATGTTGACAAACTTTTCATGTGTTTGTTAATCCTTTGAGTATCCTGTTTTTATGAAGTTGCTGTGTCTTTGGCCCATTTTTCACTGGGTGTTTTGGCTTAATTTTATAGATTTGTAGATGTTCTTTATATATTCTATATAAGGATACTTTGTCAGATATGTGAATTCAAAACATTTACTTCCACCCCGCAACTTGCCTGTTCACTATCTTAATGATATCTTCTCCTGAACAAATATTCTAAATATTAATGAATGAAACAGATCAGTCTGTTTCTTTATGGAGTGTGTGTGTGTGTGTGTGTGTGTGTGTGTATGCACCTATATGTTAATTCTAAGAAATTTCTGCCTATTCCAACATTATGAAGACATTCTTTCATATTACCTTTTGTAGATACATATTTCCATTTACGTTAGGTCTACTATACAATCTAGCCACAACTGGTTTTTATATGGAAAGGGAAGAACAGGATTCATTTATTTTCCATATGGATATCCAATAGACACAATACCATTTATTTGACGAGAACATTCTTTCTCCGTTTCCCTGCAAGCAATACCTTTCTCATAAATTGAGTGATTATATATGTGTGGGTCTGGTTTCCAACACTCTGTTGTGTTCCAGTGGTCTATTTGTCTATCCTTCTAGCAATATCACACATATCTTGTAGCTTTACAATAAGTCTTGATATCAAATACTGCAAAATACACCCAGATTTTGAACTAAAAGAATATTTTTAACTGAACAAAAGCAAAAATATAATATCAAAATGCATGAAATGTCAGAAAGAACTATATAGACATAAGTGCATATATAAGGAAAAAAGAAATTCTGGAACATCAATAATCTAAGTAGCTTTTTGAAGATTTTAGAGCAAATGAAAGAAATAATAAGAATGAGGGCAGATACTAGTTAGATTGAAAAAACACTTGGTGGTCTGAACGTGGTGGCTCATGCCAGTAATCCCAGAGCTTTGGGAAGTTGGGGTGAGAGGATTGCTTGAAGCCAGGATTTTGATACCAGCCTGGGCAACAGAGCAAGACCCTATCACTATAAAAAAATATTAACAAATTAGCCAGACATGGTGGCAAGCACCTGTAGTCCTAGCTACTCATGAGGCTGGGGTGGGAGGATCAATTGAACCCAGGAGTTTGAGGTTTCAATGAGCTATAACCGTACTACTGTACTCAAACTTGGACAACAGAGTGACACCATGTCTCTTTTTTTTCACCCTCTTAAAAAAAAAAGGCACTTGGGGAAAAAATTTAAGAAAGCCACAATGTCTTCTTTAAAATGACTAATAGGCTGGGCATGGTGGCTCACACCTGTAACCCCAGCATTTTGGGAGGCCAAGATGGGTGGATCACAAGGTCAGGAGTTCGAGACCAGCCTGGCCAAGTTGGTAAAACCCTGTCTCTTCTAAAAATACAAAAATTAACCAGGTGTAGTGGTGGGTACCTGTAATCTCAGCTACTCGGGAAGCTGGGGCAGAGAATTGCTCGAACCTGAGACACTGAGTTGCAGTGAGCCAAGACTGCACCATTACACTCCAGCCTGGGTGATAGAGTGAGACTCCATCTAAAAAAATGAGACTAATAAAATTGATTAAGCCCCAGGAACAATGATCAAGAAAAAAAGAGAAAGCACCCAGCCTGGACAATTTAGGGAGACCTCATCTCTACAAAATATTAATCGAGTATGGTGGCACAAACCATGGCCTCAGCTAGTTGGAAGGCTGAGATGAGAAGATCACTTGAGTCCAGGAGGCAGAGGTTGCAATGATCCAAGATTGTACCATTGCACTCCAGCCTGGGCAACAGAGTAAGACTCTGTCTCAAGAAATAAAACAAACAAAAAAAGAGAAAGCACAATGACCTAGATCAGGAATAAAGAGACAGCACTACAGATCCTTTTGATATTAAAAGGGTAATAAAAGAATGGACAATTTATGCCAATAAATTTGAAAATTCAGAAGAAATTTTGATGCCTTTAAAAATGCAACTTACCAAAACGTTTTTTATTTTAAAAGCCCTGTAATTAAAAACCTTTCCACAAAGAAAATTCTAAGCCTATATGTCTTTCTTGGTGAATTATTATACACTTAAGAAAGAAAAGCACCAATTTTTAAGAACCTTTCAGAAAATAGAAAATGTAAAATTTGCAACTTATAAGGGTAACATCACCTTGATATGAAAATTTGATAAGGAGATTACTAAAAGGAAATATTACAGTTCAATGTCACTCATGAATGAAAATGCAAAAATTGTAAATACATTATTAGCAAATTGAATATAGCAGCATGTACAAAAGTAATACATTGCAATCAAATTAAATTTATTTATTTATTTATTTTTTGAAATGGAGTCTCGCTCTGTTGCCCAGGCTGCAGTGCAGTATGGCGCCATCTCAGCTCATTGCAACCTCTGCCTCCCGGGCTTAGGCAATTCTCCCACCTCAGCCTCCTAAGTAGCTGGGACTACAGGCATGTGCTACCACCTCTGGCTAATTTTTTGTATTTTTGGTAGAGGCAGGGTTTCACCACGTTGCCCAAGCTGGTCTTGAACTCGGGAGCTCAAGCAATCCTCCAGCCTCCCAAAGTGCTGGGATTATAGTTGTGATCCACTGTGCCTGGCTTAAACTGAATTTATTATAGGAGCAAAAAGTTGACTTAACATTTGAAAATCAATTAATGTAATTCAATTCATAAAGAAAAGAAATCATATATGATTATCTTAATAGATTCAGAGAAAAAAACTCATTTGATTAAATTTAACAGCTGCTCATTATTAAAAAAAAAAAAAAAGAAAGCTGGGCATGGTGGCTCACACCTGTAATCCCAGCACTTTGGGAAGCTGAGGCAGGTGGATCACGAGGTCAGGGGATCGAGACCATCCTGGCCAACGTAGTGAAACCCCGTCTCTACTAGAAATACAAAAATTAGCTGGGTGTGGTGGCATTGCCTGTAATCCCAGCTACTCGGGAGGCTGAGGCATGAGAATCACTTGAACCCAGTAGGTGGAGGTTGCAGTGAGCCAAAATTGAGCCATTGCACTCCAGCCTAGAGACAGAGTGAGACCACTCCATCTCAAAAAAGAAAAGAAGATAACTCTTCACAATTTAGGGATAGAAAGAAACATTCTTAATTTGATAAAAGGTATTTACCTGCAAAGCTAAACATAGGCATTGTACTTAATAATGAATGAATGAAATATTCTCCTTGAAACTAGGAATGAGATACAGAGCCACATTGTCATTAGTTCTATTCAACATTGGCCCAGCTAGTGTAGTAAGTCAAGAATGAGGAATAAAGAAGAAAATGAGAAAAATTAAAGAAAACTATTATTTGAAAATAGAATGTGGTTAGTACATATTTTAATTATCTATGGCTATATAACAAATTACCCCAAAATTCATCAGCTTAAAGCAACAAATATTTATTATCTCACAGGTTCTGTGGGTAAGGAATTCAAGAGTGGCTTAGCTGACTGATTTTGTTTTAAGGTCTTTCATGACAGCAATTAGGGTTGCAGTTATCCAAAGCTTGCCTGGGGATGAAGGATCCACTTCTAAGATTGCTCACTCACATGGTTGTTGGCACATGGACCTCTGCATTGGGCTGCTTGAAGGTCTTCGCCATATGGCAGCTGCCTTCCCAGAACCAATGGTCTAAGAGAGAACAAGATAGAAACCACAACATCTTTTACAATCTTGCCTTGGAAATCATACTCTGTAATTTTCTGCCATATTCCTTTTGTTAAAAGCAAGTTACCAAGCATGGCTCACACTCAATGGAAGGAAATTAGTCTCTGCCAGACAAAGGTGTGTTCAAAAATTTGTGGGTAGATTTTTTTTTTTTTTTTTTTTTTTTTTTT
>PVKP010010030.1:0-36613 GCA_004027715.1 Plecturocebus donacophilus | reverse complement strand
CCTGCATGTTCAGCATATGTATTCCAGAACTTAAAGTAAAATAAAGAAAGAAAGAAAAAGAAAGGAAGAAAAAGAAAGAAAGAAAGAAAAAGAAAGAAAGAAAGGAAGGAAGGAAGGAAGGAAGGAAGGAAGGAAGGAAGAAAGAAAGAAAGAAAGAAAGAAAGAAAGAAAGAAAGAAAGAAAGAAAGAAAGAAAGAAAGAAAGAAAGAAGGAAAGAAAGAAAGAAAGAAAGAAAGAAAGGAGGGAGGGAGAGAGGAAGGAAGAGAGAGCGAGAAAGAAATGGGGTCCAACAAAATGTGTTGCCCAGGCTGGTCTCAAGTCCTGGGTTCAAGCAATCCTCTCACCTTAGCTTCCCAAAGTCCTGGGATTATAGATGGGAGCCACTGTCCTTGGCCTGTAAGCAGATTTTAAAAATCATCATATTGTACACTGAAAATTCAAAAGAGTTGTATTAGTCTGTTCTCATTCTGCTATAAAGAAATATCTGACACTGGGTAATTTATAAAGGAAAAGGTTTAATTGACTCACAGTTCCACTTGTCTGGGGAGGCCTGAGGAAACACAATCATGGCAGAAGGGGAAGCGAGCATGTCTTACATGGTGGCGGGTGAGAGAGCATGAGCATGTGTAGGAGGAAATGTCAAACACATATAAAACCATCAGATCTCCCGAGAACTCACTCATTATCACAAGAACAGCATGGGGGAACGACCCCCATGATCCAATCACCTCTCACCAGGTCCCGCACTTGACATGTGGAGATTATGAGGATTACAGTTTAAGATGATTTTTGGGTGGGGACACAAAGCCAAAACCCTATCAAGAGTCTACAGAATAACTTAGAATTTAAAAGTAGATTTATTAAAATCACAGGATACAAGCACACATACCAAAATCAATTGCATTTCTGTTTAATAATATTGATTACTTAGAAAATAAAATGTATAAAATGATACTATTTATAATATCATGAAAAAACAAATACTAGCAATAAGTAAAATTAAAGCTAAGTAAGATGCTATGTGGAAAATTACAAAACATTTAGAGAAATTAGAGATATCAAATTAAATTTATAAAATTAAATAGCTATATTTTCTTCTAAATACCATCCAATTAAAGATCATCAACTGCAAAATAAATTGCAGCTTTTGCTAAAAGTTTAAGAAACTTGTGTGTGAAAGCAAAACAAAAATCTCTATCATCCTCAATTTTCTTTCTCTGGCCTAAAAGGTTTATTGCACAGCTGTGCCAAATAGTCAGTCTCATATGGTTTTCTGGATCTCCTGATGTTCTACTAATGCTGTCTCTGTAATATCTGGAAGCAACTGGCTTTGCAGTTCCTTGGCCTGTTACTTAGGTTTTATCAAAATCTTTCCTTTTTCACTTCACTGTAGTTCTGGCAGATGTTTAAAATAGATAGCAATAAAAATAAATCTAAACCAAAATCAAAACCTAATTTTAAAAATTCAAAAGCATAAAAACAAGCAAGTTTAGAAAATTCAAATTTCCAAATATAATAAAGTCAAAACTGACTAAACACACAGGTGTCTTCTCTTTTTCTGACCCTACCTAAGAGATTTCCATCATGAAGTTGCTTTGTGTTGGCACAGTAATTACACCTGGAGTAAATTTAGTCATTCAAAGAACCTGCTTCCTTGTTCTCTCTTTGTATGTTCTAGGGTATTCAAGACCTAGATCTTCCCCTGGGTCTAATAATATTGAACTATTCAAACACAGTAGTATTTACAGTCTCTATGGAGCAAATGGGCCCCAGGCCTTGAACAGGAATATTCATGTTAAATTTGCCACCCTAACTTCTCACCCCCAATATTTGCACAGCCATATTATATCTCCAAACATCTGAACCATAGCCATCCAGACAATCCACAGTCTAGCCAGTGACCTGTGAGGTTTTTGCCATGAAAATTTGTCTTCAAATATGGCAACACTATGAAAAATTTAAATGCAAATATTCTTCCACCCAATAGTTATACTTCTGTAAATTTATCCTACATATATACTTGTACATTTTACTTATAGACATGTAGACAAGAATATTATTTTTATTATAAGCATTACTATAGGAGCAAAATAATTTAACTACATATACTTCAGTAAGAGACAAAGTAAATGCATTATAACTTTACAATACAGCTGTTAAAAGAAAAAAAAAGACACAGATCAATACGCTGTTTTCACTCTATCGTGTTTGCATGCATGGTATAAATGCCTCTTTTCCATGGGGAAGTTTGAGTTCTTCACTGTGGGTTTTGTCTCCCCCAATTCCAATCTCAGCTAAATTCTGGATTAATTCATTAACACATTTATGCCTAGTGTCCCATTATTGGAATGCTAAGCTTGTCAGGGTTATTTATAGCCTACTGCTCAAGGTCATTGCCAAATTTTGATTTTTCAAAAACCAAATTTGCAACCTCTGGCATAAGTGGGTTAACCTTATTAATTTTCTTTGTGGTATAAGAGGTTAGATATGACCTCTATCTTTGAGAGCCTACCCTTGTCTGTTAGCCTCTTCCAAAACAGACAAAAAATATTTTTAGATATTTAAACTATAAATGAAACAAACTGGGAAAGCTATTTGTTGAGGTCAGAGCTTTTGGAGATCTGAACAAATACTGGTGAGGAAACAAGGCAAAATGTTTGACAAGGCAGATAGATCAATTCAGGCTGGTGGTGAATTTGCTTAATAGATCTCACAACCAGACTATTTTCACATCTTAAACTTTTCTTGTTGGAAAAGCCTCATGCATCTGGAATTCTCCCACTGTGTTCCTATCCTACAGGTGGTAGAAGTCTAGTGTTATTAACTTGGCGAGACAGCTATGATTGACACCACTGAGCTCAAATGAAGAGTCAGACCCTACTTATCCCAAAGGCTCACCTCTACCCACTTTTGGAGGATTCTACTTAGCTTGCTCTTTTTTTGGTGTATGGGGGGAGATATTTTGGAATATTAAATATTTGACAAGAGCAACATATCAGGATGAGTGTTACTCTTTCACGAGGGACACATGAAGAAAAAATGATTTTTTTTAATGTAAAAATTTCACCAAACCTCTATTTATTTAGGCATTCTTGAGCAATGGGTTAAAAAGTTATAAGCCAAGCACTAAATTTTTTGATGGATCAAGGGTGAGACCAGCTTGCAAGTCCACTTAGCTCATGGCACATTGCAATAAAAATGTTTGCTCAATTTACTGAAATTTAGACTTTAATAAATTGAGTTATGCTTTGAAGTTTTGCCTAAGTAAGACTTTATAGAAAAGCTATATTTAAAATAATAAATGAATAAAAATTTTAATGAAAGACAATTCTTCTGCAAATCTGTAGTGATTCCTTATTGCATATAAGCAATCAGGAACAAACTCAAGATCTTCTTTGAAGTCTCAACACCTTTGCTCATGAAGTTTCTCTCAAAAGCTGCCAACTCTGTAAAATTTCCATGATAGTCTTCCATCAGAATTTATCATTTCTTTCTTTATTATGATAATACCTTAAATTCGTATTTTAGCTATTTTCCCTGTTGTGTAAATTTTCCTGTTCCTGAGATCGATCTGAAGATTTTCCTCATTGTAGTGTTCTTGTGTTTTGGATTATAAAATGACTTGGAGTCATTTTATAAAGTATTTCCTCTTTTCCTGTTTTCTGGGTGAGCTGATTTAGCATTGCTATATTTTCAGGGTAGGCTAACTGCTATTAAAAACAACAAAAACAAAACCCCTCAAAATCTTAGTGGCTCAACAATATAATGGTTTATTTCTCCCTCATTTCTTACTCACACTTTAGTATTGGTTATGGATGGGCATGGGGGAGGATTCTGCTCCATATAGTCATTAAGGGATCCAGGCTTCTTACATTTTAGAGGATCTATTATTCCCCTAGGGCTTCAGAGTCCTCCTCTGGGTCCCCTGCATTTAACAAACAAAAGAAGAGACATAGAGTGATAAATCATACAAGAGATTTTTTATAGGGACTAGGCCTACAGACCCAAAGGCTCATCTCTAACTCACATCCAGTTGGCACATATCACCTCTTACCTACATCCAGTTGGTGAGAACCCACTCACAGGGCCACACGTAAATGCAAAGGATGCTAGGAGAGATAGATAATTTTGTGCTCCAGTGGAAAAGAAAATACGATTTCTTGATCACATAGCCTTGTCTCCAATGATCTCTTCTTCTGGTAGGGAAACATCTGCTTTCCCTTCTTTCCACACAAAGAACATACTCACCTTTTCCACAAGGAAAATAACCCAAAGTCCCACAATGTCACGTAATCTAGCTCAAAATATATGATATTTAGGTGATGTGCAGCTTATCCTTCAGTTTTAGATACGTCTTCTTATGATCTAGCAAGCTATCACCTAAGAAGCCAAGTGATCTGTAGACACTCAGTACTGTAGCAGTAGAGAAAGGACAATTTGTTATCTCTTGTTCTTTGGATGTTTGGTAGATCTCATCAATAAACTATCTAATTCTGGTGCTTTCTTTTTGGGAAGTTTTATACTTCTGATTTAATTTCAATAATGTTCATAGAAAAGATTAGCTTTTCTATTTCTTCTGTAGTTGAATTTAGCAATTTATAATTTTTCTAAGATTTTATTTCCCTTTCCCTAAGCTTTTACATTTGTCTTAAAGTTAATAGTATTTTCGAGTTATCTTTCAAATCTCTGCTTCATCTTTTTCCCGTTTAGTATTCCTACTATTGCTCATTTGTGTCATCTCACTTTTCTAGATTGGTCTTGCCAGAGATTATTAATTTTATAGGTGTTTTCATAGAACCAAATTTTAACTGTGATGATCTTCTCTTCCCAGTGTTTTCCAGATCATGAATTTCCTCTTATATTTATTACTTTCTTAGGGAATATTCTTTTTAAACTAATTTTATAAGTTAGATGATTATCTTATTAATTTTCAGCCTTCCTTCTTTTCACTACTTACATCTAAGACTATGATTTTTTTCTAGGCGCTATCTTAGCTGAATTCCACAGTCGTCCTAATCATGTCATTATGTTGTTCTGAGCATTTTAATGACTTTTATTATGTTTTCTTCTCTGCTCATGAAATATTAGGAAGTTCCCCCCTCCTGCAAATAAATGGAGTTTTAAAAGTTATTTAGTTACCATTCATTCAATACCTAATTGCAATGAAGTCAGTGTGTGGTATGCTATACTATATCAGTTGTATGAAATTTGAGACTTGAGTTTAAACTTGAAATTTGAAAGTTGTAAACTGGCTAAGCAAGGTTGCTTATGCTTGTAATCCCAGCACTTGGAGAGACCAGGTGGTAGGATCACTTGAGGCCGGTAGTTTAAGACCAGCCTGGGCAACCAAGCGAGACCCAGTCTCTACAAAAAATTTTAAAAAGAAAAAATTAGCCTTGTGTGGTGGCACATACCTGTAGTCCCAGCTACTTGGGAGGTTGAAGTGGGAGAATCACTTGAGCCCAGAAGAGTCGAGGGAGTGTTGAGTGATGCACTCTGGCTGGGGCGATAGAGTGAGACCCTGCTTCAAATTTAAAAAAAGGAAAAAAAGAAAGGAAGGAAGGTAGTTAGTTGAAGCTTATTTTATAGCCTACTATGTAATTTTCAGAGTCCTTGTGTGCTTGAGAAGAATGCATATTCTGCAGTTGCTGAGTGAAATTTTCTACATATGTTCATTATTTCAAGATTGCTAATTATATTTTAAAAATCTTGTGTATTCCTATTGACTTCTGTCTCCTGTTTCAGCCTCCCGAGTAGCTGAGGCTATAGGCTAATGCCATCACACCAAGCTAATTTTTGTATTTTTAGTACGGACAAGCTTTCACCATGTTGGCCAGGCTGGTCTTGAACTCCTGATCTCACGTGATCCGCCTGCCTTGGCCTCCCAAAGTGTTGGGTTTATAGGCATAAGCCATCACGCCCTACTGGATGAATATCAAAAAGACATTCCTTCCTCCAGGCTTAGTCAAGCCCTGAGAAGCTAAGTGTAGGTTAAACATCCCTTCACTATTCACCTTGGCTGGGTACTGTTGTGCAGAACACAGCTTTATCAATGCGTACAGAGCTTGTGCCTGCTTTAGCATTTCCGTATCTTTTGGGATTTGCTCTTTCTCACAGATTCTAGCCTCTTAAATTACTTTACCTTTTCTACCAGGCTAAGCCATGTATTTTTTAAATGCTTTACAAAATTACATTCATCATTTTTAGGTGTTATGCCTTGGGAATTTTCCTCTGAATACCGGATCTATCAGATTGTAGGAAATTGAAGTTACCTCACCTATTTTCAATTAGGTTCACTCTTTTATTCTTTCAGCAAATATTTACTGAAGAAGCCCTATATGAGTTGCTGTGCCTGGAACTAAAATACAACGGCACAGACAGCAAAGTCCCTGCCTTTTCAAAACCTATTTTGAGTGGTCCTTTTTCATTTTCTGGATGTATTTTTCTTCTCAGTGATTGAACCCTCCTGGAATATTTTCCTCTGGAGAGGGTGGGATCATAAGCAGTAATAGCATACACATAACCTTAAAAGCCCTATCATTCTAAGTGTTTTCTAATCAGTAGAACACATTTGCGTGCCTTGGGAAACCACATAAAACCAAACTGAAGAATGGTACTTTGCTAATACCAACCTTCTGCCACACATCTGTTTTGAATAAAGGAAGGACCACTCTCTAAGATGGTCCATTTTCTAAGGGGAGGAATTTGTTTGCTTAGAAACTGCAACATTCCAGCTCCAATCCCACTGTCGCCACTATTTCCGGGAGCTATTTTACAAACTAGCCAATCAAGTCTGGGCTATGTAAATATTCCAGGGGATTACTCTTCTAATTTTCCCCCTGGTACTTTTAGTCAACAGCCTCTTCTGCTGCTCGGATTGTTGCTGTTGATGGGTTTTTACCACCATTTGCTGAGACCACTTACAAATTATGCTCCACCAGCAAGTTTCCTCAGCACAGGCCCACGGAATTTGGCTCGTCTTGTCACAATACATCAGAAGTTGTCTATGGTACCGTGGGGGTAATTCTGTCTGCCCAGCAAAATCCAATGACACTGCTTAAAGGTCATTTTGCCTTCCCCATCCCCAAATCTAATTAAGTGGGCGGTCTGCTGACTGCAGGCCTGTAGCAGGGTAGGGGGATCGCATGTCGCAGTCCATTTTTATTAAAGTTTGGGGTTCTATCTCAATGATTTTCCCTAGCAGGACATCTGTGTATTCCCTGCAAAACAGGAATCTCGGCCTTTTAGGCTCTTTTCGGAATCTCCTCTTTACTTTGACTATGTCTATGAATAGAGCCTGGAGCCTTCTCTGTTGACCTCTCTTTTTTTTTTGTTGTTTCCTGAGAGGGAGTCTGGCTCTGACACCCAGACTGGGATGCAGTGATGCCATCTCGGCTCACTGCAACCTCTGCTTCTTGGGCTGAAGCAGTTCTTCTGTCTCAGCCTTCCAAGTAGCTGGAATTATAGGCACGCACCACCACGCCCAGCTAATTTTTGTATTTTTATAGCGATTGGGGTTTCACCATGTTGGCCAGGCTGGTCTCAAACTCCTGACATCTAAGAGATCCGCTCGTCTCAGCTTCCCAAAATGCTGGAATTACAGGTGTGAGCCACTGTGTCAGCCTCTTTTGACCTCTCTAAGCCCTTTCCCAGTGAAGATCAGGCATACGTTAAGGTCCTCCAACTCTTCTATTCCTATCACTGAGAACCAAAGTAAAATATAAACTTTCCTAAAATTGTCTGTGTTATCGCCTGAATTTAATTGACATAAAATGGGACTCAATGACATTTGTATATTGATATCAAAAAACATTGTTTTAGTCTCATATTTCATGTAGACTCTAAAATGACAGAGACTAAGTTAGTCTCTGTTAGGTAGTAAGGACAATTTGAGGGAAGAGATAGTAACCAGAATTCCTAACTCTCTTTGCCAAATTTACTATCCTCTAGACTGTGAACTCTAGGATGGCAGGGACAATGTATTATTCATTTTTGTGTGTCCAGAGCATGGCACAGGCCTGGTACATATGACACTCAGATTTTTCATCTGAAATAATATACCTTTCTTATATGCTTTCCAAATGTAGCTTTTCTGGGACTTTTATTGGGGCTATACTATTTCTGTTTTCAGTTCTAGGGAGCAATTGATATGAGATGTCATGGGGAGCAACTGTGAAGACTCTGTTCTGGCTTAAAGGAATCAGCCAGTCCATGACTCTTTCTCTGTCATTGAGCCAAATGAAGCAAGTGTGTGTGTGTGTGTGTGTGTGTGTGGCAAAACTCCAACTACAGTTGAGAGAGTATCTCAGTTTGGCAGGCTTGAGATGCCTATACCTGTATTAGCCATAGTTGGGAATGGCTTTTCCAAAGATGACATCACTTAGTGTGACTTAGATGGAAAGGGGGCCTTGTGATGCTTTTGATAAAAAAAAAAAAAAACTATGTAAAGACTTGCTTGAGGCTCAACTTGAATACCAGACTAGAAAAACATGGTGTCTGTAGTGAACTGCTTACAAGATGTCTGCCAACAATTTTCCCCCTCACTGTACACACATTCCACCCCTCCTACCAACAGGCAAAGTCTATGATCCCTCTCCTTGAATTGGGGCTGGCCCTTTGATTTGCTTTGACCAACAGAATGGAACATAAGTGATGCTATGTGACTTCCAGACCAAGCCCTTGCAGGCCTTGCAGGCCTTGCAGGCCTTGAAACATTTGTTTTTGTTCTCTTGGAAGCCAGGTGTCATGTAAAGAAGTCTGGGTTATCCTACTAGATAGGTCACATAGAGGGTGGAGGAAAGGGGTGTGTGCAGAAGACAGAGATAGAAAGAGGGAGAGAGTGAGAGAGAGAGAGAGACTCTGCAGATGAGAGTCCACGTGGAGGAGAAATTAGGTGCCCGGGTTGACAGGCAGCACCAACTGCCAGACATGCCAGTGAAGCCATCTTAGATCCTTTATCCACAGTTGAGCCTCCCAGCTGAGCATTGCTTGAATTCCTGCCCCAAAGAATCATAAGCAATAAAATGGTTGTTTTAAATCACTAAAGCAGGGTCTTGTAGCCTGACTAAAACTGAGCCAAAGTTGGCCAGGTGACAGAGTGACTCCTGTGGTCATTTGTGTGATATGTTTCTTGCTGTGGCAGTGGAACTGGGATAGCATGGGTTCACAGTGAAGCTTGAGAATTCCTTAGAAATAGGAGAGGGCACTGTCAGGTCTTGCTGCCTGCAGACCATGTAAAGAAGGTGGAGGTCCTCAACCCAGAGCCACTCCAACCTGGTTTGGGCTTGGCACATAGAAGTCACAAAGATAAAAGGATGATTCATGGATATAGTGAGATCAAGCTGTTCTAGGAGCCATGCCTGTAGGGGTGAGTTGGTAAGTAAAGGCACTAAGGAAGTCGTGAGTAAATCTCTAGTCCACACTTCCAGACTAACTTTGCTTGCAGATAGTGCCCAGGATTGAGGTTATGATGCTGCATTTGAATGTGGTAGCTCTCAGGACTAGTACCTAGATTCCTGTCTTATTCTCTGTGTCAGTCCTTTGCCTGTTACTATAGTGTGTCTAGCAGGAAGACTCAATCTTGTTCTTACTAGTGTGTTTTCCTGGGGATTAACATTTTGCCCTTGAACTTCAGCCTGGTCATCCTGACAGTGCTTCCGCCTGCCTGCATCTTTGGATATTACCTATTCCAGGACTTTGTCCTTCTTTCTGTTCAAACTCCATTTCTCTTCTTGTTAGCCTTCCCTGCTTGTCAGGATCACCACCTGTTGTTTGCTAACATCTCTATGGTGCCACGTTCCATCATTTTCTTCACTTCCTTGTAGCTCCTGGGAGTTGATTTTTCTTCCCTCAGTTCATGCGAGGTCCTCACTGAATCTGTTCTATTCCATTAAAATGCTAAGGCTATGTAAGTCTGTGTCCAAAAACAGAGTCCAATTCTTCTACCACATAGTAGCCTTTAGACATTTGACAATCTTTTTATCACCTTTAATTATCTCTTTAGGCTAGATCTTGCTGGTTCCCACACTTTCAAGGTCACCCATTTATGGATATAATTTAGCTTATCAATATTTTCTTTCAGAGGGAAAAATTTCTTCTTAAAGGGTGGCATGTAGCAGTGATTCACGTACTTCAACAGCGAATATAGTAGGCATATCCTTTATTATGAGAAGGGCATTACATTTTATTAATTATGTCTATATTTATGTTATTTTGCACTAGCATTTTAAAGGGGCTCCATCAGAAGTGGATCAATATTTTATGGACCCAAAAGCTTATATTACTTTAGGGACTCTTTAAAAAATACAAAATGAAATACAAAATTATAAAGTTAGTTTCAAGGCTTGTGAAAATAAGAGATCCCGAAGTTTGTTTCATTAGTTTTCATTGTAAACTGCTGCTTATTTCTTATGAGAAAATAATAGTATTTTCTCATAAAATTCCCAGGTCTCCTTTACCAGAATTGCTGTTTAATCAGGCTTCTGCTCTGTTTTAGCACACCTTATAAAATTTAACTTGTAGACTTAGCATATGGGATTGTGTTTAAGTAAATTAATACATGTAAGGGACTTAGAACAATGCCTAGCACATAAAGCACACAATCAACCTTAACTATCATTATTTACATTATTTACTAGGGGACCTTGGCAAATAATTTATCTTCCCAACTCTTTTCTCTTTGATGTAATGGAGCTAATACAAGCCTACCTTTTTCGTAGGGTAATTGAGAGGATCAAACGATGATAAAATATGTGAATGTATTTTGTGAACTGGTAGATATTGTTACTGAGGTTTCATTTGACATAGTTAATTTTGGAAAAGCTTCTCTTTAGGAAAGAAAGGGAGCCTTGACTTTGGCTGTGATGGAATCACTAAAGGCCTCAATAAAGGTGGAAGGAGTATAAAGGGACAAGAGTTGCGGTGAGGCAGATGCTGGAGGCAGTGAGCTGGATACGTTTGACAGCAGCTTGACCTGCAAACCTTCAGAAAACATGAAATACATTGAATCTGAAACATATTGACTTCATTGTTTAAAAGAAAAGAACCAGAAGGGTAGCGCGCGGTGTGTGTGTGTGTATGCTTGTGGCTTTCCATAATCTGGCGCCAAACTAGGTTTTTACAAGACTCTTCTTCAGCAGTGGTCACGCTCTGCAATCCAGGTTCCCAGGCCTCTGCCGGGAGAAATCCTACTCTTGGGAGGCCTTTCCTCCACGGGGTTTCCCCAACCACTCCTGTCCCTCCCACAGGAAGACTAAATGGTTCCTTTTCAATGCCCTTTCTGTGCAAGCACTTTTTCCATCTATAGTGAGGGAGACCCAGTTTTCCTTATTCTGCTGCTCCAGGCTCTGCTCCAGGGTCTACCTCGAGGAAGGCGCTCAATGAAGGTTTAGTCAGCGAATGCACTTTGAATAAATAACTTTTAAAAGTTGAGAGGACATTTAAGGCCGGGAATCACAGTCGAGGACGCCTTGCCCACGGGCATTAGCCGTCCTCATCCGGGCAGCCCTGAGGGCGAAAGATGTCCTCCAGCTCCGGATCCCCGCGGCCGCGCTCCGCGAATCCCGCGGGAAAGGTCCCCAGCCTGCGCGGGGGCGGGGCCTGGGAGTCTGGGGCGGGGCCGTCCGCGGGGGTTTCCGCGCCGGGGGCGCGTCCGGCGGGGGCGCGGGAGGGGCTTCCGCTGCGAGGGGGCGGGGCCGGCGCTCGGAGTCCTCTGACGGCCCCAGCCAGGGAATTTCAATTTGAAACCTAGCGGAGGGAGGAGGCAGGCGCGGCTGTCCGCGGCTGGGACCGAAGCGGACTGGTCCCCGCGGCGAGCGACCTCCAGTGGTGCGGCGTCGGGGTAAGGAGGCGTGTGGGACTGCACGGGCCGGGTGACTTGTCCGTGTGGGGCTGCAGGGGCGGCTCAGATTTTTCCTCTGGCTGCGGCTGGGAAGCTCATCCCGGGCAGGAAGCGGTGGCGGGACGGTCCCACCGGGATGGGGGGTGGGGAGAGGGGGCCTGGCTTTGGGAGTTTCTGCGGCTCCCTCTTTCCTTTCCCTCTCGGTCTCTGCTCTACCGGATTCCTGCCCCGGGGTCCGGGTCCTGTTGCTCCGGGCCAGATCCCGGCTTCGCTGCTCCCCGAGGTCCCCCTCTTCCCTTTTCCGGGGGTCAGGGGCCGCGTCCCGGCGGAGCCTGGAGAGGCGGGGGCACGGGGAGGACGTCGTCCCCACCGTGGTGCCGTGGGCTTAGGTCACGCGTCCGGGCCCCGTGGAGTTAGCAGCGGGAGAAATCCAGCTCCATCCCCCAGCGGGGAGGCTCAGCCGCGGCGTCGCTGCGCGCGTGGGGACTGCGGGAAGCCGGGCGAGGGCTGCGCGCCAGCCCCACGCGCGGTGCGGGTCGGGCCCGGCGTCAGCTTGCGCCCGCGCCTCCGTCTGCCGCCTGCGCCGTCTGTGAGCTGCCGAGAGGGACTCGTGTTTCGTGCTCGGATCCTTAGGATTCCCGCACTCGGGCCATCTCACCACAGATGGCTTGTTTTTTTCTCCTCCTGAGCTGGGGTCCGAGAGTTGGGAGCATTTTTAGGTGAACAGCGGGGAAGGACCAGGAAGAGAACCTAAAGGAGCGGGCAGGATTGGAGTCAGCGTCTGGGAACCCCATCGCCAGGCGCAGACGCTGCCCCAAGCAGCTTGGATGTCTGTGGTGGGATGTCAGTTATGCTTCTCCAGATCGCTCACCTCCCCCGAGGTCAAGTTTGTTTTATTTTATTTTTTAAATAAAATGAGGTTTGGCCAGAAGAGCTCCTGCCTAGAGTCTATTATTTTGGGGAGGGGTCTGCGTGTAGCGCCTTCCGTACTGACCCGGGTCTCCTTTCATTGAATTGCCCCATCAACACCACACCTGCCCCTAATTTTAAGATTCCTGGATGGGTGAGAGGGAAGGTGAAACCTAGAGGAACTGTGGATATATTTTCGCTTTTCTGAATCACATCTTTCCCAGGTTTCTTGAACTTCTTGCAACTGAAATGGCATGTGTGTGCCAGGCATCTTGTTCCTCTTGTTAGTGTTATTTAAGCTTTTTTTTTCAAAAAACGACTTGCGCAGTTTTCCCCTCATTTCTTCAGTCTTTTCTTTATTCCCTCCCCCACCCCCCGTTTTTATTCTTTTTTTCAACAGGATACATTATTTCTGTGGTTTCTATTTATAACACTGTCGAGAATTAGCATTTTAGTTGGTGTTCTGTCACGTCACCTCGGGCTTAGCACTTGCAGGAAACTGAGTCAATTTCTATGCCACAGGGCTAAGATTTAGAATTCTCAAGCTTTGAACAGGTTTTAGTGGGGAACGAATAGTGCTTAATCCTATTCAGTTTCCCTTTGCAGGTTCGTTGCTGTGAGAAACCGCTGGATGGCTTTTGTGGCCACTGATGGGGGCTGCATTGCAATGCAATCTTGAATTGTGATAAGGGCCAACTGGGTACATCCATCAGGCTGTGAGTTTGACACAACTTTTAAAGAGCTATGCTGTGTCGCCTGTCAGAGCTCGAGTGATCATTTTTATAATTCAAAGTAAGAACCACCATCATACTTCAGATATCTATTCTTTGGAGGTTATTGGAGAACTGTACAAGTGGTAATGGCTTGGAACAATGGTGTGGATTTAGCGCTAATTTAATCCTATCCTGTCTTCCTCACTTCTTGGGCAGAATTCCCACTGAAGTCAGTAGTGGTCTTGTGTGCAGACAGACTGCTGAGAACAAGAGGCTGCTCATTTAGAGTAAGGGGAAGGGACAGTTTCTTTCCTTTTAAAACATTCCTCTGTAAGAAAGACCTAGTCATAACAGTTCTTTAATCTTTTACCTCTAGTCCAAGTAGTTAAGAGCACTGTTTTCAAAAACCTTCGAAAGAAAATTTGTGGATGAATTGAGCCATGTCCCTCAAACTGTTGATATCTAAGTTGGATGGTGACTGTTAAAGATGAAAAATGATTAAAAAAAAATCATTTAACAAAGCTAGAATTTCAGTAAAATTTTTCCTAACTTGTGTAAAAAACATAAACCGCCAGGGAGCATTTTGTAGCAATTGGGTATGTATATTTCAAATCTGAAATTTAAGTCCAAGTAGAAAGAAGCAAATTTGATTTAGGGGATGAATCCGAAGAGAGACCACCAAAAAATAACTATCTAAATATAAAAGAAGGAAATTCAGATAGCTCTTGCTGTATTTCAGGTAATAGCTTTAGGACAATTTGCTCACTGTCATACTTGTTCTTAAAGACTTAGTGACTGCCCGGGTCCATCATTAGATATGCGAACACTTGGAGATTTCCAAATGAGCTTTGTGCTGATCTGAGTTGGTGAGCTAGTTAGATCCTTGGCTTCTTAACGTAACATTCTTGTGGCTTACCCTTTCCAAATTACTAGTTCTAAGAAATTGAGTTTAGAAAGCCTAACCAGTGACCAGAATGTAAAAATAGGTGTTTAAAAATCAGAACCATGTCCACGTGTACTACCCAACCACTTGCTTTCAACTAAAAATACTTGCAAAGATGACAAAGCAGTCCACAACCAAAATATTTATTGGTACAATTTCTCTGTAATTAGTAATATCGTACAGTTATGTTTAACATCAGATTCTGCCCTGAAATACCCCTCTCATATTACTGTGGTTAGTGAACTACAAAGGTTGTATCTTTGCCATTTCATTTAGGAATGTAGGGTTTATGTTTTATGTAGCAGAATGCTAAATATTTTTGAAGGTTTGATTTTGTTTCTGTTTTCATTGAAGGCATGGACCTTTTTCTTTCTTTTTTGAACTGAAGTAGTCTGTTTAAAAGCTGTGTGGACTTTTTTTTTGAAAAGCATGAATTACTGGTAATTTTATAAGGCAAATGAACAGTTTATAGGGATCAATACCACTGAGTCACATTTTGCGTTTCTAAAATCTGTATTGTTTACTTGGAGAAAACAAAAGAAATGAGCCTGCCTCCTCCATCCCACCTTTATTTAGAAACATCTCCAGTGGGCTTGTTTGTTTTCTTCAGATTCAGAATTACTGTACCTAACCACTGGGTACCCTTACAGATTTCAAAGCCTCAAGTAAATGTTTATGCTGGCTTTTGTAGTCAGCAAATAGTAGCCAAACCCTAATTTACTGCTCTTTTATAGAATCCTGGAATCTCAGGGCTGAACCGTTAGGAGTCAGCAGATCCACTCTTAGCCCTAGTCTCTTCCTCTCAACATGCAAACAGTTCTAATCTCTTTGGAATGTCTGAGCAAATAGAAGATTTGTCTGTGATTTTTGTCACCGATTCTAGACAGAACATCCTTTGGGATGCCATGTTTTGGCATAACCAGCAACTTGGTATTGTAAGATTTATATCATTTCTCTGTGTGGACAGTGCCCTAAACTAAAATCTAAAATGGAGTCAATGCTTGGTATCATTAACTGTAGGGAAATGGCTTCCCGGTTAGTTATTAATATTGGAGTTATTTACAAGTTATAGGTAAGCCAACAAGGAAAGAAAGAAATCATTTTAGTTATCTAAAAATGATTTGTAGTTTTTTTTTGTTGTTTGTTTTTCTGTTTTTGTTTTTGAGACACAGTTTCACTCTGTCACCCAAGGTGGAGTGCAGTGGCGCAATCTCAGCTCAGTACAACCTCTGTCTCCAGGTTCAAGTGATTCTCATGCTTCAGCCTCCCAAGTAGCTGGGATTACAGGTGTGTGCCACCATGCATGGCTAGTTTTTGTATTTTTAGTAGAGATAGGGTTTCACCATGTTAACCAGGCTGGTCTTGAACTACTGACGTCAAGTGATCTGCCTGCCTCAGCCTCCCAAAGTGTTGGGATTACAGGCGTGAGCCACCATGTCCAGCCGATATATAGTTATAGCTAATAGTTTTTGGTAGCTTTTATATGAAAAAAAAGCTGATCATCACTGATCATTAGAGAAATGCAAATCAAAACCACATTGAGATACCATCTCATGCCAGTTAGAATGGTGCTCATTAAAAAACCAGGAGACAACAGATGCTGGAGAGGATTTGGAGAAATAGGAATTCTTTTACACTGTTGGTGGGAGTGTAAATTAGTTCAACCATTGTGGAAGACAGTGTGGTGATTCCTCAAGGATCTAGAAATAGAAATACCATTTGACCCAGCAATCCCATTATTATAGACAGTAATGGGATTGCTGGGTCAAATGGTATTTAAGGATTTATAAATCATTGTATTATAAAGACCTATGCACATGTATGTTTATTGCGGCACTGTTCACAATAGCAAGGAGTTGGAACCAACCCAAATGCCCATCAATGATAGACTGGGTAAAGAAAATGTGGCACATATACACCATCAAATACTATGCAGCCATAAAAAAGAATGAGTTCATGTCCTTTGCAGGGACATGGATGAAGCTGGAAACCATCATTCTCAGCAAATTGACACAAGAACAGGGAACCAAACACTGCATGTTTTCACTTATGAGTGGGTGTTGAACAGTGAGAACACATGGACACAGGGAGGGGAATATCACACACTGGTGCCTCTCAGCGAGTTGGGGGCTAGGGGAGGGATAGGAGGGGGCGGGGGCTAGGGGAGGGATAGGAGGGGGTAGGGGGCTAGGGGAGGGATAGCATTAGGAGAAATACCTAATGTAGATGATGAGGAGATGGATGCAGCAAACCACCATGGCATGTGTATACCTAATTGCGCATTCCGCACATGTACCCCAGAACTTAAAGTATAATAAAAAAACAGTTTTTGGTAGCCTTTTATATAAAGTATGTATATGTGTGTGTATTTCATATGAGAGAGGGAATTACATGTATTTGTGATGTTAAACATCTGTACATTGTTTGTATTTAATAAATATTTGATGAATTAATTCATTGAAACTTTAAAATATTGGAGGTGAAGAATCTTTAGTGAAGATTCTTTGATAGAGTTGACGTAGAAATGGGTGATATTTCATGTAGAAACATCATGTAGGTAATATTTTATTTAGAGGATTTGCTTTTCTAACCACCGGTATTGTTTCTCCTGGTTGGCTTGGGATCTGTGTTATAAGTTTCTTAGATTCATGTTTTTCATGTCTAGGAGAGTAGAATCTATGTATGTCTGTGGTGTTGGGGTAGTATTAATTTTAATTAGAATTTCAGAGGCTCTCTGAATTTTGTTATTTTCAAGTGATATCTCTTATTCCTTGGCATTGGAATAGATTTCATGTGATTTATGAGTGCATTCATACTGCTTCTGGATTTTTTTTCTTCAAAAACTGCAATTGAGCTAATTTCATGTTCTCAGTTATCTTTAAAATGGAAACATGTTTTCACTTCACAGATGCCTCTCTGAATTTTGCCTGTTTTCACTCTAACATAGTAGAGCCATAAAGTCAAAAAGTACATAGATTGTCTTGCAACTAATCTGGAATAAATTGAAGGATAAGAACAATCTTTTCTGAGATCTGAGCTGTATCTTAATAAGATTTTGCTTTAGATAGACAAGTTGAAATTTTGCATATGTAACTAAATCCAGTATCATGGGGATTATTTTAGTTCTTTCCGGGTTAGGAACTGGAGGGCATGGAAAGGCTCCCACAGTGCTTTTGTCACTCTTCATTTACAGGACCTTATTGCCTAGGTCAGGTAGAGTAGTTCGTGCTATTTAAACCAAATCTTTGTGAAGAGGCCAGTTTCTTGTTGGTTTGCTCTTACGGCCTCACCATCAATCTTCATGAAAGAATTTTCAAATACTTAAACACTTACATTACCCTTCAGTTGCCTTTTTGCAGGATAATTGTGATTTAAAAGTTTGTCGTATAGGTCTGATTATCAACTCTGAAGTCACATTTTCCAAGCCCTTGTGTTCAAGTTTCCAGACCTGCTGATGAGTTTCAGGGCTGGGCCATCATAACAACAGTGCTGAATTTGCTCATATTTTTCAGAGTTTCCTACATTCTACTAATATATGTACATACCCCAGTAGCTTGAAGACATAAAATTGAAATGTGATATACACTCTGCCATAGTTCTTTGTTTCTGTCTCTTTTTGTTCAGAAGCTACTTGTTTTTCACCTTAGATTCATTTACCTTATGGGCCAGAAGGGAGCTTGGAGGTTATTTAGTTCAGACCCCTGACCTGGGGTGGAGAGTGGGGTTCTTGGGCCTCCTGGGTGCATAAACTGCCTGAGACTGTAAGTCAGGTATTGTGCTTCCGTGTGCATGTGCTTCTGTGTGTGTGTACAAGTGGTTGGGAGAGACAGGTTGAGAGAGACAGAGAACTTTAGGAGGGGTTTTTGAAAGGGTTTTGGGAAACAAAAGGTTGAGAACTGATGTTTCAGTTCTTATTTTTGAGACTAAAAGATGGAAGTTTTAAGAGTATTCTTTTGTTTTTCTCTTTTTAAAAAATTTTTTTCACCCTGTTGCACTTTTCATCATTGATTCTCCCCTACCCCCATTGTACTTCTTTCCATTCAGTTGAATTCATTTAGTTGACCTCTTTTTACCTAATTGTCAAGGTTAAACTGAATTCTGATATAATCCTGGCCACTGATATTCTTACCTGTGAAATCAATGAATGTGCGTTTATTTCCTCACACATTTCTTTGACGAAAATATTGATTAGAAGGGATCAGTAGCACGTCCACACTATTTGATGCTGGTTAGACTGCCACATATGCCATTGTGACCTTGGGCAAATTATTTCTCAAAGCCTCATTTCCTGTAGTAAGGGGTTAAAAATCATACCTACCTCAGAGTTACATGAGGATTAAATGAGCTAATGCTTATAAAATGCTTCACAGAGTGCCTGGCATCTGTAAAAATTGTTAGGTTAAGAAAAGACATAGTGGGTTTGTTGCTGGTGAATATGTGGTAAGCAGATTTTTTGCAGTGGTCAGGAATAATTATCTGTGTGGAAGTACAGTCTTTGATATGAAACTGTAATTTCCTATTGTGATCACAAGTTAAAACCACTTTTTAACAATTTCAGTCCAGCATCTAGAATGTTTGAGCTTTTAGAAACTCTGTCTTAACTTCATTCTTTTTGGTAACCAAAGAGCATATATATGGCAAAGCAGTTGGGATCTAGTTTCAAAAACACAGGGATAATGTAGTCTTTTTGTTATGTTGCCAGAGGCAACTGATTATAAATGTAAAATTGTGTGCATATGCTATATTATAATTTTTTTCTATAAGCGCAGTAAACTTGCTGAAAGAACCCTATTAGTGAGCAGAATTTTTATTGGTAATGTTTAAACCTCTGCATATGGCATTAAAATGTAACCTTTATAAATCTTGGTGTGAAACAGACCTGCACACCAATATAGTATTTTAACTTTAAGTTAGTTGCCTATTTTAAGAAATCAGATTTCATATATTTAAGGCTAAACATTGAGTGATGGTGCAGCACTGGGCCCACTGGGTCCACTGGTTCTGTTGCTTCTGGTGCTGTCACGCGTCAGCTGCTTTGTTTAACCTGTCCCTGATGCATGCACTTTATGCTCAGTTCTAGCTTTGTTCTAGGTTCCATTGTAAGTAATCCTGTAAGGCCTGAAGCATTGGTTATCAAAAACATGTAAAAAAATAAATAAATAAATAAAGAAGCCAGTGGTTTTGCAGCACAGACTATACGCCAAGTGCAGTAATTGGTACTTTACATATGTTAATATCCCTGCTTCTTTTCTGCAGCACCATCTTGGAGTAGCTGGTGTGCTCTTTTTACTTATGAGAAATTGAGGCCTTAGGCTCCAGTGCACCCAGCTTGTGTGTGGCTAAAACTCGTGTTTTTTCCTGTGAGGTCCAGTTACTGCTTTTAATTGTTTGATGTTATTACTCAGTAGAAGTTGAAGTTTTTTGGAATTCGTTGGCATCTGCAGTATCTTAACTTTTGTAAAAGACAGGCTTGCTTTCCTGACTGGGTTCTATCATCTAGTTTTTTGTGTAAAGGTATGATTATGAAGCAGACCTGAGTACTACATTTAGTTATGCGATTCTCGAATCATGCGGGAGCAGGGAATACCCTTCATCTTGTTCAAAACTTTAAATGTTTCAAGTCTGATTTTTCAATATTAGAAAAATACACCAGAGGATAAAACACATCAGAATAAAATGTGGCTCTCCCCCAACCTTTACTTTCTGCCTTTCCTGTGGTTTTACACTTTTTGCTTTCATTGAAAGTGCAAATGGCATTCCCCAGGGTGCTTCATATGATGTAGAAAGTCAGGTAGTACTTCGGGGATTATGAAGAAAAGCAGCACACCAGTGCCCTAGCTCCCTTCTTGACAGATTTCTGCTCCCCTGAGGCAACTACTTTGAATAGTTTTGGTTTTATTTTCTGGCGTTTTGTCTTTAAATAATGTGATTTTCTTGTTTTTTGATTCTTTTAAGTTACAGAATATTTTATGCTTTATTATTTGTTAAAAGTTTGGTGGTCAGGTGTGGTGGCTTACCCCCATAATACCAGCACTTTGGGAGGCCAAGTGGCGGGGGTGGATCACCTGAGGTCAGGAGTTTGAGACCAGCCTGGCCAACATGGTGAAACCCTGTCTCTACTAAAAATACAAAATTAGCGGGGCATGGTGGTGCATGCCTGTAATCCCAGCTACTCAGGAGGTGGAGACAGGAGAATTGCTTGAATTTGGGACGGGGAGGTTTCAGTGAGCCAGTATCACTCCATTGCACAGCAACCTGGGCAATGAAAGCAAAACTTCTCAAAAAAAAAAAGTTTATATTTTTGTATGATAGTTGTTCAAATTAATTTTTCTATAGGGGTGAAGTGAGCAGGGTGAGTAGGGCAGAGAAGCACTAGAAAAGCCTATTCTGCCACCTTGCTGGGGTCTGCTTACTCCTGTTTCTTGATTTTTACATTTTAAATGTAATACCTATTTGACCTCTAGTTAGCCTCCTTACTAACTCCCTCTTCCCATTTTCTCCTCTTTTCAGTTTTCCAACTTATATATACAAAAGCTGAACCATGAAAGGTGCTTTGATTACACGTACTTCCTTTTACAACTTTTTGTTTAACCCTGAAGTTATCCTGATCCTTATCCTTTTCCTCATTGACTTGGTTTTCTTTGTACCCATCCTCGGTTCAGCTTTAAATTATGTTAGAAACTGTGAAATTTCCTGCCACTAGGATCAAACATGATACAATCTTTTGGTTCCATTTTCTTTTTTGTTAAAGCTGTCATTCCTGGCTGAGCTCTCCGTCATCCTGGACCGGTTTTATTTCTGCTGTGTAGCTGTGTTCTGTGAATTCCTTTGCCTCTTTTCCCAGGCTCCATATTTCTTTCTTGGTTCATTGACAAAAAAATCAAGAGTTTATCATGAACTTGTAACCAGAACTGTTTCTGGATCTTGGCCATTAAAATCAACATCAGTGGCTCATGCATGTAATCTTAGCACTTTGGGAGGCCGAGGCAGGTGGGTCACCTGAAGTCAGGAGTTTGAGCAGCCTGACCACCGTGGCAAAATCCTGTCTCTACTAAAAATACAAAATTCAGCTGGGTGTGGTGGTACCTGCCTGTAGTCCTAGCTGCTTGGGAGGCTGAGACAGCTGGGAGGCAGGGGTAGTGAGCCAAGATAGCGCCTCTGCACTCCAGCCTGGGCGACAAAACGTGACTCCATCCGCCCCGCCAAAATCAACATCAGTATAGGCCAAATCCTAATTTCCTTAATGAATACTTCTAGTAGTTGCCCAAGAAAGTGTAAATGGGAGGTGAATTTCTTGAGGCTTGCATGTCTTAAAATGTCTTTCTCCAATCTCAGTTTGGTTGCTTTTATGGTTTGGTTGTATATATAATTCTGTTAGTGATTACCTTCCCTCCAAATTTTGAAGGGGCTTTTTGAAACCATTTGAAGGATGCTTTTCTGTCACCTCAGTCCTCAGACGTACTTGGAACCTCCAATTTCTCAGGCACTCAGGGCTTTTCCAACAATCAACTATATATTCTTATAGGCCCCCACCAACACAGAAACACAGTTTTCTGCTTCCTCTGCTCTGCTAAGTCAGTTACTTTGTACATCTGCTTTCCATCTTCTAAAATTTTGTTGACATATTTGCTGACCTGACCCCTCCTATTTTTTTTTTTTTTTTTTTTTTTTTTTTTTTTTTTTTTTTTTTTTTTTTTTTTTTTTTTTTTTTTTTTTTTTTTTTTTGCTTTGCTTTTGTAAATTTGTTCCTAGTAAGAAAACTTTTCCTTACTGTCATTTTAGTATGGTTCTGGGAGGAAGCAGAAATTAGCTCATGTTAAATAAATTGAATTTTGGAATTTAAATTGATTAAAAACAAAATTCACAAGATTGCTGTGGTCCTTACATTTGGTAAGGACTGCAGCCATAATAAAATTATACTTGTTTCTCCATTCCGGGTGCTGGGTTGAACTTCATTTATATAGAGGGATGTGGAAAAGTCAGGTGACTGAGTGAACATCTAGGGTGGCTGGGAGTGGATGACTGATATGTTATTGGTCAAGAAGCTACTTCCTAGGAAAAGTTTAGTAAATTTATCATATTTTTTTTCCTATAGTCTTTCAAGGATTAGTTTAATATAAACTCTTAGAAATATTATATATTTGAACTAGACTTAACAATACCTACTCACCAAATTTGCTTTTGTTGTGTATTGGAAGTGATAGCATTAGTTTACATTTATTGAGTATCTTGGTTTGTCTGTCTTTAGACTGACATGTTGTTGCCACACATATAGTTGAGTATTTTTTGGACCTGGTGCGGCGGCTTGGGCCTATAATCCCAGCACTTTGGGAGGCCAAGGCAAGCAGATCACCTAAACTCAGGAATTCAAGACCAGCCTGGGCAACATGGGGAAACCTCATCTGTATTAAAAAAAATAATAAATAAATAAAAAGAATATTCTTTGAATATGATTTGGGGATTAGAGTAAGCTTTGAACATATGCAGGTTCTGTTAAGTACTGTAAGGATGAAAAGTTTCATTACTAGGTAGGACATAATTAGGGATTTACCTTAATGTGAAGGCACGGATGTTAGGGATTTTTGAGTATGGGTTTTGGGGACAGCAGAACAAAAAGGAAGGTTCTGAATACCTAGTAGGTCTGTAGTGACTGGGAGGTCTGAGGAAATGTTAGGATGATCTACTGCCTGTTACGAGATCAGTGTTGGTTAAGTTGCCCAGTGGGTTTTAGAGATTTATAAATTCAAATCTATTATTCATTAATGTAGAAGATGTTGCAGGCAATCGATAAGGACAGCATTTCCCTAAAGTATGTTGGTATGTTAAATGATTTGAGTCTTTCTTTTTTTTGGGGGGGGGACGGAGTCTCTCTGTAGCCCAGGCTGGAGTGCAGTGGCGTGATCTTGGCTCCCAGGTTGAAGCGATTCTCTTGCCTCATCCTCCTGAAGTAGCTGGGATTACAGATGCCTGCCACTACGCCCAGCTGAGTTTTGTATTTTTAGTGGAGACTAGGTTTCACCGTATTGCCAGGCTGGTCTCGATCTCCTGACCTCAGGTGATCCGCCTGCCTTAGCCTCCGAAAGTGCTGGGATTACAGGCGTGAGCCACCATGCCGGGCCTCCATTTGATTTTTAAAACAATTTTGTACCACAAGTCTGATAAGTAAGAAAAGTGAAGAGTTTAAACTTACTCAAAGACCTGGAGCAGTTACTAATGGAGTTTCAGGCACAGCCAAGGTCTCTTGTGTCCAGAGTTGTTCTCACTACACTGTGCACTTTTGCCAGTTGAAGTTTTCTTGGAGAACTTAGGAAGTCTGCCAAGTTTTATAGCTAGAGGGTTGTCCTGTCGCTTTTATATATTTGTATCTTGAACCCTGAAGGTAGACAGAGCTCAGTCTTCCAAAAATAGTTCAATAAATGTGTCAACATTTTGAAATACTACTGAAAAAACAAGAAAGTAAAAGTCCTATGGGATTATTGGAAAATGATGCCAAATGCCTCCACAAGTATTTGAAAAGCAAATGTGGCAGTGGTTATATGCTAGACAATGGTTCATATTCAGCCTTTGCTTTTGGGGCCCATTTTTATTGTGATAATCTTTTACTGTTTCCCAGTACTCTGTTTAATTGTTTCTAGACTCTGGTAGAAAATCCCTTGGAAAATTTTCTTTAATCCACTTCTCTTAAGGAGAAAAAGGAAAACATTTTTTTCCTTAATAAAGTGGATAAAAGTTGTGTGTGGAAAGGGTCAGAATATCAGGTACTGAGTTGGGTCTGTCTGCTGCAAAGAAATCAAGAGTTATCCATGAACTTGTAACCAGAACTGTTTCTGGATCTTGGCCATTAAAATCAGTATCAGTAAAGCCTACATCTTAATTTCCTTAATGCCAAGATTGTCTGTTTTAAATTATACACATATGGGAATGTGAATACATTCGTCTTCCCCCACCTCCCTCCACCTGAAAACAGGAGGAAAATAAAGGCACATTGAAGATATTCTAAACTTTGGCTGCTCTGCAATGAAGAGCGGTAGATGTAGGCTGCATATGTGATACAGATGTGGCTCCTACCTACTTGAGGCCATTTCACCTTCATCTTCGGTACTGCAAGCTTAAATTGAAAGAGGGTAGATTCTAGAATATTCTGTAGATCTATGATTTATGTGTTACTTGCTCTGTGTAGAACACATCATAGCAGTGAAGGATAATGTGGCATTTTTTTGAAGGACTTTTTTTTTTTCCAGTTAGGTTTTTTTAAAGCCATGTTTGGTTAGTTTTTTTAAAGCCATGTTGTATTTGATTGTATCAGAGTGTTTTTGGAAGAAAGAAAGTACCATTATCAGTTACTGAAAAGTGTTTTTCTTTTTAAAATTTTTTACTATGGCAAATTTTCAATGTATTCAGAGGTAGGGAATAGTAGTATAATGAGCCTCACGTACCCTCACCTGGCTTCAGCAGTTACCAGCCACATGACCAGTCTTGTTTCATCTGTATTTCCCTTTTACTCCCTGACCCAAGCTCATTATTTTGAAGCAAATTCCAGACATCATATAATTTTATTTGGGAATAAGTGAGATTCCCCCCTCCCCTTTTCTTGGCATGTACTTCCTGATCTCCCAAATAAAGTTCATATTTATTACTTGTTTTGTGGAATAACAGAAAATAGGTCATTTGTGACATACTGTTGTGATGTTTTTGGAATAAATATCTGAATATTGTTTTAGTCAATGAAAGCGGTTTCACCTAAATGTAGCATTGTGGACATAGAGAATGCTTTAACCAGTGCTAAAAACAAGGAACGTAAAAAAAAAAAACAACAAAAAGCAAAACAAAAACCCTAACAATTTCTAAACCAAATCTGATCTTCACATTCCAGTATGTTCTTAAGGTAATGTTGATGTTGTATAATTTTTTTTTCTATGACTCCTGCCTATGATTATATTAGATTTTATGTTTTTAGATTCTTCTTTTCTTTTTTTTTTTGAGATAGAGTCTTGCTCTGTCACCTAGACTGGAGTGCAGTGCCACGATCTCGGCTCACTGCAACCTCCACCTCCTGGGTTCAGGCAGTTCTCTGCCTCAGCCTCCTGAGTAACTGGGATTACAGGCGCCTGCTACTGCACCTGGCAAATTTTTGTATTTTTAGTAGAGACGGGTTTCACCATCTTGACCAGGCTGGTCTTGAACTCCTGACCTCTTGATCCACCTGCCTTGGCCTCCCAAGTGCTGGTATTATAGGTGTGAGCCAGCCTACCTGGCCAATTTTTCTTTTTTCTTTTCTTCCTCCCTCCCTGCCTTCTTTCTTTTCTTCTTTTGCCTAACATAGTTCAGTGGCAATATGTTAGAACTAGACCAAGCAAAATATTCTTTAGCTGACTGAATTTTAATGGGAATACACAGTTATAAAATCAAAGCAACTTGCTTATGTATGGTTCTGTCTGGCAGTATAGAGGGGAAGGTACATGCCTTAAACATTGATGATATTCTTAGAAATCATTATGTAAATTGTTGGCCTTATAGCTGCTGCTGACAATCACTTAATAGTGGAAATAGTTTTCCTAAATAACAGACAGGATTTTCATGTTGGAGATAGTTTATTTTATATTTTAATTTGTACTTTCAATTAATATATATATTTATTTAATATCTTTGTAAAGACATTGAATTATAAAATATTGATAATAAATACCATTTTTGAATACTTAATATGTGTCAGACACTGTTCTATAGGCACTTTTATTTTTAAATATTTTTTTAGAGATGGGATCTTGCTGTGTTGCCTGGGCTAGAGTGCTCTGGCTACTCACAGATGTAATCATTGCATTCTACAGCCTTGCACTCCTGGGCTCCAGTGATCCTTCTGTCTCAGTTTCCTGAGTTCCTGGGGCTAGAGGTTTGTGCCACCATGCCGGTTGTCTATAAGCACTTTTACATATATTTATCTAATTCTTGTAGTAATACTCTGTGGTAGGTACTATTATCCTAGGTAACCTATAAGAAAATGAAAGCACTGCAGTTTCAAGTAACTTGCTTAGGGTCACTAAGCCAATTAATTGTGGAGCAGGGGTTTGAACCCAGGCTGTCTGGTTCCAGAGCCTATAGCCATAAGTACTGTCTTTTGTTATCCCTAAGAATATGTAAACAACTTCAAACCCTGATCCTGTTTGCATTCACCTCCCCATGGGTAACTATCTTCAACCAGAGCCAATACTATACTATTTGAATTAAGGTGTAATTTAATCATTGGGGAATAGTTTTCATTCAGAAACTAGAAAGCACTCATCAGATTCTACTCATGCTCTTTTCTCAGCTTTAGTTATAAAGGGGAAGTGGGAAAATGGAAACATGTAGACGGTAAGATGATAACCTCCATCTTACCATCTTCCTTCTCCCTGCTTAAAAAAGAAATGGAATGTTGAGTCTATCTGGAATGTTGACAGGCCACAAAGGAGCTGGTGAAGCCTGTAGTTCACAGTACCATTGAAAGGTGAAAATTTGTCTCCACTTGAGTACCTTGAAATGGCAGATGTGTTATTGGAATATTGGATATCATTGGCCAGTACTGCCGAGTATAGACTTTTGTAGGAGTTTAGCCTGAATCTATAGTGACCGGAATTTCAGCAAACCAGGTATTTTCTCCCTGTTGTTTCTGAAAGGAGCAGAGGCTAGAAAGAAAATTGTTCTAGCCTCAAGTCCTAGTCCACTAATTATTTAAGTGTGACAGTAGGCAAGTGATGTTGCTTTTTGTGTCTGTTTTCTCTTAGGTGGTTCAGGTACCCTGAAATAAATCCGAATTTATATGTCTGTTGCTTATTCATCTCTGTGTGTGGAGAAAGTGATTTAAAGTATCCTTTCTTTAAGAAGAAAGAGGTGGGGCATAGTGGCTCACGTCTATAATCCTAGCACTTGGGGAGGCTGAGGCAGGAGGATTGCTTCGGTCCAGGAGTTTGTGACTGGCCTGGGTAACATCGTGAGACCATGTCTCTAGCCAAAAAAAAAAAAAAAAAGAAGCTCTGGAGACTGAGGTGGAGGACTCCTTGAGCCCCAGAGATGGAGGCTGCAGTGAACTATGATCTTGCCACTGCACTCCAGCCTTGGTGACATAGTGACACATTGTCTCAAAAAAAAAAAAAAAAAATAGGCATAGTATCTTGGCAAAACATTTGATAAAGTTTTCATGGTATCTTTGTATCTTTATAAGCAACTTCAGAAAAAAATCTGTGGTGGTTTTTGTTACTGAAGCTTTAAACTTGGCCATCTCCTATCCAAGATATTTTTGCCAGTGATTTTTATAACAAGGATTGCTTATCAGATGTATAGATGTCACAGACGTTTGTAGAGAAACCAAGTAAGCTGTATCTAGATTGTCTTGTTAGCTACAAAATGAGCTGAAATAAACAGCATAAAATTTGTTGGGATGTGTTTGAAAGTCTTTGAGTCTCTTCTGACATGTTTTGACTCTTTGTTCTACTTTTCCTTCTGTTCTTTGCAGACTTCTTTTCCTCTGACTGTCCTTTCAGTTTTCCTGTTTCCCAGGGTTCCGTCCTTACCCTTTGAGTCATAGCCCTGACTAATTTTTATCACCCAAGACTTTTCCTATTATCATAATTTGTTAGCTCTCTGCAGGTGAAGTATTTCTCTTGAGTTCTGGATCTTCAGTGACTTCGAAAAATCTCTGCCAGCATCTCATAGCTTTTAAATGAATGTATAAAATATTTTATGTAGAATGTGGGCTGTAATGGATTATTTTGCATTCACTTAGAATATTTAGATACCTCATTTTAAGGGGTACGTAGTATGCATTAGTATATATTTGTTCAATAAAAATGAGTGGAAACTGTGTTCATGAAGGGTTATACGACGTTGAGAGAGAAGAAACTACAGCACCTGAGAACTAGCTGTTGAAATAACTGAAGGGATAAGACTTACTGGGGAGCAACTTGTTGAGAGCTGGTTTTTGAGCACTGCCTTTCTAATTTTGTTTTTGACAAAATCTACTGCAAGAAATAAATTTTACATTTTGACCCTTTATTCAGTATGGATGTGTGTGTGTGTGTATGTATATATATGTACATACGTGAATAACAGAACTTTCACAAATTAGTTCTTAACCTTACCGTGTGTGGTGTGCTTTGAGATTTTCTTTTCTACTTAATAATAAAATTCCAGTCAATAATCCACTAACTTAATTTCACAAATCACCAATGGACTGTTGCTGCAATTTGAAAATTTTTTTCCCATGGATAAAACTAAGAAATTTGAAGAAGGGAAGTTTTCTACCTGGTAGCAGAAGAACTTTGTAAGTTAGAGCAGACTGACAATGGAATGGGCTGTCTTGGAAAGGAGTGCTTTCCCAAGGCTTGAAGGACCCTTGCAACAGGCCGTTGTAAGGTGGGAGGAATATTCACTGGGAAGGAGATGGAACTTTGTGACTACCAAGATGTCTTCCAAGTCTAAGATTTTAGGATTCCCATTTTGTGACTTGCTGAAATTTTAAGATGATTAAAGTTATTTGAAGATGAAAAAGATTCTGAATTTTATTTACCACGATTCTACTTTTTTGTCAAAAATGTCTCAATTATTTTATAAATTAATTTTTAAATTAAAAAGTTTTAAGAATTTTGTATGCTAACTGTATTTCTATTTTTAACATTTCCATTTCCATTATTTCATATATTTTTTTTAAACAAAAAAGCATTATTGGCTGGGTGCTGTGGCTCATGCCTGTGATCCCAGCACTTTGGGAGGCTGATACTGGAGGATTGCTTGAGCCCAGGAGTTTGAGATCAGCCTGGGCAACATGATGAAACTCCGCATAAAAAATACAAAAAAAAAAAATTAGCCAGTGATGGTGTGACCTGTGCCTGTGGTCCCAGCTACTTGGGAGGCTGAGGTGGGAGAATCTCCTGAGCCCTGGAGGTCAAGGCTGCAGTAAGTGGTGACTGTACCACTGCACTCTAACCTGGGCAACAGAGTGAGACCCTGTCTCAAAAAAAAAAAAAAAGACATTATTTAGAAAGTTTTAAATATATACAAAACTAAGCTGGAAAGCATATGACTCCCTGTTCCTTTCCCACCATTCAGCTTTAACAGTTGTCAGCTCATGGCTGGCCTTCTTTTATCTATCTCTATTCACTTTACCTCTTACTATCTTACTTTGAAGCTAATCCCAGGCATCTCATCATTCCATCTACATATACTTCAGTACATGTCTCTAAACGATAAGACTCTTGAGAATACCATTATAACATCTAAAGAAATTAACAGTAAATCTTTAATGTCATCACATATTCAATGCGTTCAAGTTTCCATTTGTCTTTGTTTCTTTCATAGTCTCTTATTTGAATCAGGATCCAAATTAGGTACATACATCAAGATTTGCTATAGGTCTCCTCAATTCTCTTTAATCTATTGGTTCTGTCCCCTTCTTTCTTTTACATTTCCTTGCATTTTTGTTGTTGTTGTTGTTGTTGAAGTTGGGTTGTCCTATATCCTTCCTGCAATTTCTGTTTTTGTGAATAGGGAGATACTCTGTTCTCTGTTTTTGTGATTCCAGCCCTGTGTAGTTTAATCTGTGCCTTCATCCTGTGAATTAGTAGTACATGCTGAGGCTTTTCTTCAGCTTCTGGTTCAATTTTGCTGTTGTTGTTGTTATTAATACTTCATTGGTTTTGTTATTTCTTAAAACCACTCAGATTATACCTAAATGCTAAATGTAAGGAAGCTCGGATTTATTTATTTATTTATTTATTATATTTTGAGACAGTCTCACTCTGTCACCCAGGCTGGAGTGCAGTGGTGTGATCTTGGCTCACTGCAAACTCTGCATCCCAGGTTCAAGCGATTCTGCTGCCTCAACCTCCTGAGTAGCTGAAATTACAGGAGCGTGTCACCACACCCAGCTAATTTTTTTTGTATTCTTAGTAGAGACAAGATTTCACCATGTTTGCCAGGCTAGTCTCGAACTCCTAACCTCAAGTAATCCCTCCTCCTCTGCCTCTAAAAGTGGTGGGATTACAGGCGTGAGCCACCTTGCCCGACCTCAGATTTCTTACTTGGTTCTTCATTTTCTGAAATCAGCCTAAGCCAAATTCCCCATGAAAACAGATGGAACCACTTAGAAATTTGGGAAGATAGTAATCCTCTGCAAACACCACATCCAAATACAGATTACACAAGAATTTCTACTCCAGCTTCATTTCCAAAAAAGAAAGGGAGAAAGCAGCTGTCTTAGTAATATCTGTGGACCACAGACCAGGTTTTCAGTTCAAGTGAGACATTTTACAATAAAATCAATCTTGATTTTTCTAGCACAATGATGGAAAGTTTTCAGTCTTGCTAGTAAGATTTCTCACCCAGCAAGCAAGTACCCTTAGTGACTCTTTCTCTCCCTCTTCTTCCTTGACAGCTGAAAGTAGAAGGATAAAAGTGAGAAGATGTGAAATCAGAAAGCAACCAATTTATGTGGGAAATCAAATAAATGTGTTCTATAGTGATCCTTTGAAGGAATTTGTAATCATTTGTTTTTACTTTTTTATTGTGGAAATTTTCCTGTGTATAAATAAATAGAGAGGACAGAATAATACCATCCATTTCCCCACCACCTTGTTTTTCTCCTAATGTTTAGTGCATTAAGAGATGGGGAAGAAGTCACATTGCTATTCACTGGAATCTTTTCTGTTTTTTCATTTGTTATCATATAAGGCCTGTCACACAGGCTTTACATCTTTTTCTTTGTTAATGCTGGTAAATGTTTTGCTAGTTTTTATTTTAGCGTCTTTTGGTTGGTGTTCATTTTGCTAGGTAGTAGATGAAGATTCTATGATGAGGTGAAAATGCTGGGATTAGGGTTAATTCCCTGCCTTCTTACTGAGTTTCTTTTAAAAAATACTTTTTATAACAGAAGTATATGCAAACACAGAGTAGAATAATGAATTCCCGTGTACCCGCCTTCCAAGTAATTACTACCATATGGCCAGTTTTCATCTGTGGACCTCCCAAACCCTTTTTCCTTGTTCCATGCTGGATTTTCTTAAAGCAAATCTCAGGCATTATATCACTTCATTTATACTTTTTTTTATACTCTGTGATGAGTAAGCATTAAAAAAAAATGAAGACCACAATACTGTTACATCTAAAAAATGTACTTTCTTAAATGATCAAATATTCAACATGTGTTCATATTTCTCCAGTTGTTTTATAAATGCTTTTACAGTTGGTTTAAGTTAGAAGGCACATAAGATCTACATTATGTTTGGTTCATATGTCTCTTGAACACAGTATCTTAATATTCTCTTAGGAAGAGAAACTTAGTTTCTCCTCTTTTTCCTTCAATTTAGTTGTTGAAACTGTGTTGTTTGTTCTATATTCAATTAATTTGTTGAAACAGTATTGTTTGCCCTAGAATTTGTTGATTGCATCCCTGCCTGTGGTGCTGTTAATGTGTTTCTCTCTTCTGAATTTCCTATTATTGGTAGTAGATCTGAGGCTCAATCAGATTGCAGATTAACTGCCAGTTAGGAATATAGAATCCTTCCTAGTTATTAGTGTATATTTCGTTCTGCTTCCCATCAAGAGATACAATGTAGGGTTAGTTTTCTTTTCGGGATGAAGATTGATCAGTGAGCTCAGGTGTTTCTAGCTGGACTGATCCATCCATCAGTCTGATGGGAAAAGTTTGATTTCCTGTTAAGCTTTTGCCTAATGGTTTTTAACAGCCATTGGTAATTATTGCTTACATTAACCTTTTCCCATGTATTTTTTTCCTGAAGTGGTTTAAATTATGAAACATCACATTTCAGCCCTAAATTTTTTGTTACGTATTTGTAAAAAACAGGGACAGTTTCCCACTTAACCAGCACACTGTTGTAATAATCAGTTGACAGTAGTTCTCTAATATTATCTAATGTCTATGATATGTCAAAATCTCTTGAATCATTCCCATGATGTCTTTTATAGTGTGTTTGGCAAACCAGGATCCTGCCAAGGAGCACATACTGCATTTAGTTATGGTTATGTTACTTAAGTCTCTTAGAATCTTTTTTGTTTTTTTGAGTTGGAGTCTCCCTCTGTTGCCCAGGCTGGAGTGCAGTGGCGCCATCTTGGCTCACTGCAACCTCCCCGTCCTGGGCTCAAGGGATTCTCCTGCTTCAGCCTCCTGAGTATCTGGGACTATAGGTGCCTGCCACCATGCTCAGCTAATTTTTGTATTTTTAGTAGAGATGGGATTTCACTATGTTGGTCAGTCTGGTCTCAATCTCTTGACCTCGCGATCCTCCTACCTTGGCCTCCCAACATGCTGGGATTACAGGCGTGAGCCACCCTGCCTGGCCTTCTTAGAGTCTAAAATAGTTACTCTCCTTCCTTTTTCATTCCCTTTTCATGATGGTGACCTGTTGGAGAGATGCAACATGTCATAGGTCTTGGAGAATCTTTGTTTTTCTTGGTTGGCTTAATTGTTTCTATGTGAGGGTATTTAATTCATTGGTGACAACTCTATTTTCTGTAAAGTAGAAGTTAGATCTAAATTCTTTATTCAGAACAAACTGGTAAGGGTATTTCCATAGCCAGTTTGTATACTTAACATTGCGTAATATGAAGGACCACATAATGCAGTTGTCTCACTATTAGTGAAGCTAAGATTAAGGTGATGACACTTCTCCCCATTGTAAAATCATAGTTTTCCCTTTGATACTGGCATATAACCTAGGAGAAGTGAGGTGTTGGTACCATACAAATAGTTCTTTGACAGTCTTTGACATAATAGTGTTAGTATCCATTGGTGATTTTACCTGAGTCAGTTATCTCTTTGGGAATAGCAAAATGTTGATAGAATGGGATTTTTAAAGAATTGTGGTAAAATACACATAACCTAAAATGAACCATTTTAGCCTTTTCTTTTTTGAGACAGAGTCTTGTTCTGTCGCCCAGGCTGGAGAGCAGTGGTGTGATCTCGGCTCACTGCAACCTCTACCTCTTGGGTTCAAGCGATTCTCATGCCTCAGCCTCCCAAACAACTGGGATTACAGGTGTGCACCTCCACGCCCAGCTAATTTTTTGTATTTTTAGCAGAGATGGGGTGTCACCATGTTGGTCAGGCTGGTCTTGAACTCCTGGCCTCAGGTGATCCTCCCACCTCGGCCTCCCACAGTGCTGGGATTACAGGTGTGAGCCATTGTATCCAGCCACCATCTTAACCACTTTTAAATATACAGTTTAGTAGGGGTAAACACATTCACCTTATTGTACAGCCAGTCTCTGGAACTCTTACAGCATTAATACTCTATGCCCTAAAATGGAACTTTTAAGTTTTACTAGTTTTTCAACTTTATTAGCTTCAAATTTTCTGAGGAAAATAGCTTTCCCTCATTAAAGTGGGCTATTTGATTACTGTGAAATACAGCATTTTATTTGAAATGCAGGATAAATACTTAATTTTCTCATTTATCCAATTTCAGATAAGCTGTTGGTATAATAGTTATCTCAAGTTTTTTTGGGTTCTGTTTTTCTTTTTGAGTATCATTTTTGACATAAGGATTTTTATATATTCAGTGTTTCAGTCAATTACAGGCATTCTTTTTGATGTTCAGATTGTTCCAACTTTGGCCATCCTCTTCAAACTGGCTCATGTATCCTTTTGACACAACCTTGTCAGGCCTTGGAAGCAAGGAGTATGCTTATTTAAAGGCAGTAATGTTTCTTTTAATGTAAAATCTCCATTGACCATAGCACAGAGAGCACAGAAAGCATTTACGTTATAGGAAGGTGCTACAGAGCACTGTAAAACCTTGTTACTAAGGCCCTAATTCAGCATATGGAAATGTAGGGTAAAGTTAGATGATCCCTACGGCCTCTTCTCATTTTATGGTCTGATCTTTTACCACCTATAAAACTGTTTTGCTATTTGGTAATTTTTGCGTGTTGTTAAATTTTGTTTTAAAACCCTCTTCATTTCTTTCTTCCTATTACGATAGTCAGTTTCCTGGGCCATGGATTAAAGGATTGGAAATTTGGAAATGTCAGGGTTCCCACATATTTTACAGTTACGAAGTCCGTCCCTAGAGGAAGTGAGAAGGGATTTGCGTCCTAACCTTTGCCTTTTATTCCGACGTAACATAGTTAAACGTTCTGTGGAGAGAAGGTCAGCTTTGTAATGTTGGATCAATAAACTGCTGTCTTGTTTCCTGCAGACAGCTTTATTTCCTCTGATTTGGGTAAACAGATGAGGTTTCATCGAGAGTTTAAATGTATAACTGAATTTGTGAAGAACTGTTTTGTGGTGGAATAACATAATACTTGTGTATATCATGTTTCTAAGCCTCTGGGAAGTCACTGTCTGACACTTAAAAAAAATGTTGGTTTGTAAATTGGCTTTTCTTTTCCTAATGTAGAATTTAATGTGGAAAATGGTCATTCTTTTCAGTTTTGTAGGGTTTTTTTCCCCAGAATAAATGTGGCTCAGTTTTATCCTTATACTCCCAATAGTCACTATCATGACCCTTTTGTTAAGCATTAAATACGAATTGCCAGTTTGAAATACTTTGAACACTTACTGAATGTTGGGCAGCAGTACAAATAATACAGCTGCATACCATACTAATAAAAACAAAATGCTGTGCCTTGAAAAACCATTTCTTCTCCAAGAATGAAAGAAGTATTATGGAATTCTGTATTTATTTACCAGGGACCTACATTTTGGAGTAAATAAAACATTATACTGTATTTTAGTTAAAAGTATTCCTTTTCAGTGTTAGGAGGCATGGTTGACTTGTGAAATAATTTGACAAGATAATTTTGTAACTATAAGAAGACCATTAATTGTTTTTAAAGAACCAGCATTTAAAATACGTGTGAAATTGCTTTAACTGTGAATATTGTTATATCTAGTAAATAAAGTTATTCTGTGAATTTTCCAGATGGTGATAGCAATTAGAATAATTTGATTCATCGTTTCTGTCTCATTCATGATATTCATGAATTGTAAATTAGTACAATTAAAATCTGCCCTGGATTGCCTCATATAAGACTCTACAGCCTTGGTGTTTCTTAAATGAGAAATGCCAGTATATGTATTTAGAGAAGTAGTTATTTTCTACATCACTGTATGAAGGATTTAAGGCATTGAATAGGGAATATATATGATAAAATTGCTTAAAATTTTATTATGTTGCTTAAATTGCCTATATTTCTTTTTATTTTTAATTTATGTGGCCTTAAAAATAAGTCAAGCTGAAAAATACGTTAAAAATAAAAAGAGGAGAGATCCAAGATGGCCGATTAGCAACAGCTCAGGAATGTAGCTCCCAGTGAAAGCGCAGAGAACGAGTGGACGCCGCACTTTCCGACGAATTTTTGTTGCCCACAGACCGGGAGAGTCCTGGCAGAGAAGCCACACGGGTCGCCAGCGCGACTCTTTTGGCCAGCGTGACTCTTTTGCCGGCGCCTGGCGCAGCGCTTCCCAGTGCGCAGTATACGGGACGGACGGGCTCCGCTGGTCCCATCCCCACAAGGAAAACAGCAATTGGAAGCGCTGAGGACTGAGAGTTTCACAGCAAGCACAGCAAACCCAGGAAGATCTGGCTCTGAGGGGAACCGGCGTCCGCCAAAGGAAAACTAAGAAACAGAAAAAAATTTCATCACCGGGCGGAGAGAGATCCAAAATGGCCACGTAGCAGCAGCTCGGGATTGTGGCTCGCGGTGAGGGTGCAGAGAGCGAGTGGACGCCGCAGTTACAGACGAATTTTTGATGCCCACGGACTGCGAGATTCCCGGCGAGGGAATCTTTTGGCGACTCTTTTGGCCGGCACGGCGCTTCTCGGTGCGGAGTGTGCAGGACTGGGTGGTGCCCTTTTAGTCGGGCTCCGCTGGTCCCATCCCCACAAGGAGAACAACAATTGGAAGCTCTGAGGACTGAGAAGCACAGCTGAACCCGGGAAGGCCCAGCTCTGTGGGGAAGGGGCGCCCCCCGAAGGAAAACTAAGAAACAGAAAAAACTTCATCACCAATAAGGTGGGCGTCCACTCAGAGACCCAATCTGAAAGTCGGCAATTACAAAGACGACAGGTGGATAAATCCACAAAAATGGGAAGAAACCAGTGCAAAAAGGCTGAGAACACCCGAAATCAGAATGCCTCTCCTCCTACAGGGGATCGCAGCTCCCCTTCAGCAAGAGAACATGACCTGATGGAGGATGAGTGTGATGAACTCACAGAA